>JABXJD010000382.1:227500-352500 GCA_013375575.1 Percina caprodes
AGACAACATGAAGACAACATGAAGACAACATGAAGATAACATGAGGACAACATGAAGATAACATGAGGACAACATGAAAACAACATGAAGACAACATGACGACAACATGAAAACAACATGAAGACAACATGACGACAACATGAGGACAACATGAAGACAACATGAAGACAACATGAAGACAACATGAAGATAACATGAAGACAACATGAAGACAACATGAAGACAACATGACGACAACATGAAAACAACATGAAGACAACATGAAAACAACATGAAGACAACATGACGACAACATGAGGACAACATGAAAACAACATGAAGACAACATGACGACAACATGAGGACAACATGAAGACAACATGAAGACAACATGAAGACAACATGAAGATAACATGAGGACAACATGAAGATAACATGAGGACAACATGAAAACAACATGAAGACAACATGAAGACAACATGAAGACAACATGACGACAACATGAGGACAACATGAAAACAACATGAAGACAACATGAAGACAACATGAAGATAACATGAGGACAACATGAAGATAACATGAGGACAACATGAAAACAACATGAAGACAACATGAAGACAACATGAAAACAACATGAAGACAACATGACGACAACATGAGGACAACATGAAAACAACATGAAGACAACATGACGACAACATGAGGACAACATGAAGACAACATGAAGACAACATGAAGACAACATGAAGATAACATGAGGACAACATGAAGATAACATGAGGACAACATGAAAACAACATGAAGACAACATGAAGACAACATGAAAACAACATGAAGACAACATGACGACAACATGAGGACAACATGAAAACAACATGAAGACAACATGAAGACAACATGAAGATAACATGAGGACAACATGAAGATAACATGAGGACAACATGAAAACAACATGAAGACAACATGAAGACAACATGAAAACAACATGAAGACAACATGACGACAACATGAAGACAACATGAAGACAACATGAAGATAACATGAAGACAACATGACGATAACATGACAATAACATGACAACAGGAAGACAACATGAAGACAACATGAAGACAACATGCAGTGTGAATGCAGCCTCAGCGTGCTGTCCCTACACGCCCTAATGTCCCCGTACCTGCCCCAGGTGTCCTGTCCGTCACAGGTGAGTGGGCGGAGCTCGTCGTAGGGGAAAGCGTTGTCAAGGTAACTGTTGTAGGCGTGGTAGAACATGGCTTTGATTCGCTGTCTGAAAACAAAGCAGAGACTGAAGGTAGTACTATAACGTGGTAGTACTTTACTGCAGTAAGGTCTGAAGGTAGTACTATAACGTGGTAGTACTTTACTGCAGTAAGGTCTGAATGTAGTACTATAACGTGGTAGTACTTTACTGCAGTAAGGTCTGAATGTAGTACTATAACGTGTTAGTACTTTACTGCAGTAAGGTCTGAAGGTAGTACTATAACGTGGGAGTACTTTACTGCAGTAAGGTCTGAAGGTAGTACTATAACGTGGTAGTACTTAACTGCAGTAAGGTCTGAAGGTAGTACTATAACATGGTAGTACTTTACTGCAGTAAGGTCTGAAGGTAGTACTATAACGTGGTAGTACTTTACTGCAGTAAGGTCTGAAGGTAGTACTATAACGTGGTAGTACTTAACTGCAGTAAGGTCTGAAGGTAGTACTATAACATGGTAGTACTTTACTGCAGTAAGGTCTGAAGGTAGTACTATAACATGGTAGTACTTTACTGCAGTAAGGTCTGAAGGTAGTACTATAACGTGGTAGTACTTAACTGCAGTAAGGTCTGAATGTAGTACTATAACGTGGTAGTACTTTACTGCAGTAAGGTCTGAATGTAGTACTATAACGTGGTAGTACTTTACTGCAGTAAGGTCTGAATGTAGTACTATAACGTGGTAGTACTTTACTGCAGTAAGGTCTGAAGGTAGTACTATAACGTGGTAGTACTTTACTGCAGTAAGGTCTGAAGGTAGTACTATAACGTGGTAGTACTTAACTGCAGTAAGGTCTGAATGTAGTACTATAACGTGGTAGTACTTTACTGCAGTAAGGTCTGAATGTAGTACTATAACGTGGTAGTACTTTACTGCAGTAAGGTCTGAAGGTAGTACTATAACGTGGTAGTACTTTACTGCAGTAAGGTCTGAAGGTAGTACTATAACGTGGTAGTACTTTACTGCAGTAAGGTCTGAAGGTAGTACTATAACGTGGTAGTACTTTACTGCAGTAAGGTCTGAAGGTAGTACTATAACGTGGTAGTACTTAACTGCAGTAAGGTCTGAATGTAGTACTATAACGTGGTAGTACTTTACTGCAGTAAGGTCTGAAGGTAGTACTATAACGTGGTAGTACTTTACTGCAGTAAGGTCTGAATGTAGTACTATAACGTGGTAGTACTTTACTGCAGTAAGGTCTGAAGGTAGTACTATAACGTGGTAGTACTTTACTGCAGTAAGGTCTGAAGGTAGTACTATAACGTGGTAGTACTTTACTGCAGTAGTACACGTGTATTCCTCCCAGGTGTGTTACCTGACCGCAGCCATCTCCTCCTCAGTGAACTGGCGCGCCGCCGCGTCGCTCAGCAGCCACACGAACAGCGCCACGCACACGGGAGCGCGCATGGAGAGACACGAGGCGACCCGGGAGCGAGCCGCGGGCCAACACGGGTCCACAAAACACAGAAAAACACAGAAAAACACAGAAAAACACAGAAAAACACAGAACGTGACGGAAACACGCAGGTACAGGTGGGCTTCGGCTGTTGTTGTGTCAGCTGTCAGGAAGCGAACGATGTGCGCATGCGTTGTCCGGTGTGCTGACGGGTTAGCAAATGTCCCGCCCTCCTCTGCCTTTACCGGGCTCTGATTGGCTAACGCTGGTGTTCTTACCCTAACTCTAACCAATCAGAGATAGCGTAGGGCTGGACTTGCCTTTTCCATCCTTTTTTCCCCCTTCTTTTTTTTATTGACAAAAAAAACATACAATAGGGGAAAGAGAATACACTGCACATGCGCAGATAATACACAAATGTTGTAAATGAACCAGAAATAATGATCTAAACAAAAACAAACAGGGGTGAGCTACTTAAAAATAAAAAAGTCGAAAGCAAAAAGGCAATAAAATCAAATATAAATGTGAGATTATGGTAATGACAACAATAGTTCTCTAGATACACATTATAAAACTACATTAATATACTACATTAATCTTTATTATCTATATAACACAGGAGAGGAGAGATATTATCACCATTAAGTGTGAGTCTCTTTCTGTAAATTTTCTTAGTCTGCTCATTATTTGCCTAACATGTAAATAGTTACGGAGGAGGACAAATAACAAGAGTTCTATGAGCAGGGTCCTCACAGAGAGGACGACAGAGAGCAGCGTCCTGTCTGAAGACACAGAGAGGACGACAGAGAGCAGCGTCCTGTCTGAAGACACAGAGAGGACGACAGAGAGCAGCGTCCTGTCTGAAGACACAGTGAGGACGACCCAGAGCAGCGTCCTGTCTGAAGACACAGAGAGGACGACAGAGAGCAGCGTCCTGTCTGAAGACACAGAGAGGACGACCCAGAGCAGCGTCCTGTCTGAAGACACAGCGAGGACGACAGAGACCAGCGTCCTGTCTGAAGACACAGAGAGGACGACAGAGAGCAGCGTCCTGTCTGAAGACACAGAGAGGACGACCCAGAGCAGCGTCCTGTCTGAAGACACAGCGAGGACGACCCAGAGCAGCGTCCTGTCTGAAGACACAGAGAGGACGACAGAGAGCAGCGTCCTGTCTGAAGACACAGAGAGGACGACCCAGAGCAGCGTCCTGTCTGAAGACACAGCGAGGACGACCCAGAGCAGCGTCCTGTCTGAAGACACAGAGAGGACGACAGAGAGCAGCGTCCTGTCTGAAGACACAGAGAGGACGACAGAGAGCAGCGTCCTGTCTGAAGACACAGAGAGGACGACAGAGACCAGCGTCCTGTCTGAAGACACAGAGAGGACGACAGAGAGCAGCGTCCTGTCTGAAGACACAGAGAGGACGACAGAGAGCAGCGTCCTGTCTGAAGACACAGAGAGGACGACAGAGAGCAGCATCCTGTCTGAAGACACAGAGAGGACGACCCAGAGCAGCGTCCTGTCTGAAGACACAGAGAGGACGACAGAGAGCAGCGTCCTGTCTGAAGACACAGCGAGGACGACAGAGAGCAGCGTCCTGTCTGAAGACACAGAGAGGACGACCCAGAGCAGCGTCCTGTCTGAAGACACAGAGAGGACGACAGAGAGCAGCGTCCTGTCTGAAGACACAGAGAGGACGACCCAGAGCAGCGTCCTGTCTGAAGACACAGAGAGGACAACCCAGAGCAGCGTCCTGTCTGAAGACACAGCGAGGACGACCCAGAGCAGCGTCCTGTCTGAAGACACAGAGAGGACGACAGAGAGCAGCGTCCTGTCTGAAGACACAGAGAGGACGACCCAGAGCAGCGTCCTGTCTGAAGACACAGAGAGGACGACCCAGAGCAGCGTCCTGTCTGAAGACACAGAGAGGACGACCCAGACCAAGATGGACAGACTTCTTCTGCTCATCATGGCTGCATCAGGTGAGTGTTTCATGTTTCATAAATGTTAATAGTCTTTATTATTACGGCACATTTACATATCGGTGGGACAACAGGACTCTTATCAGAGTTTATTCATTTCCACAAACTAAGAGACGTCAGCTCAGTAATCATTAGTTATGTTATGAGCTCCTTCTGGTCAAATAGTTCCTGTTGAAACACAACAGAGGACTCGGCCCAGTCCACTTTAAAGAGACAATGACGGTTATGGCGTTTTTCCACTGCGTGGTATCTACTCGCCTTTTTTGGTTTTCCATTACGATATAAAGTCCCTGGGACCTGCTACCAGGTACTGCTGATTGGTCGGAGGACCGTCACTTATGACTGCAGACTGCTGATTGGTCGGAGGACCGTCACTTATGACTGCAGACTGCTGATTGGTCGGAGGACCGTCACTTATGACTGCAGACTGCTGATTGGTCGGAGGACCGTCTCTTATGACTGCAGACTGCTGATTGGTCGGAGGACCGTCTCTTATGACTGCAGACTGCTGATTGGTCGGAGGACCGTCACTTATGACTTCTGACTGCTGATTGGTCGGAGGACCATCACTTATGACTGCTGACTGCTGATTGGTCGGAGGACCGTCACTTATGACTGCAGACTGCTGATTGGTCGGAGGACCGTCACTTATGACTGCTGACTGCTGATTGGTCGGAGGACCGTCACTTATGACTGCTGACTGCTGATTGGTTGGAGGACCGTCACTTATGACTGCGTTTTTAGCAAACAAGAGTGCGGAGTGTGTCCGGAACAACCGCGCCATTAAAAAATAAAAATAAAAAATCTAGCCAGACACAGATTATCTCTCTGCACTATTCTCACTATTCAATATTAGGGGCTATTAGGGGCTATTAGGGGCTATTAGGGGCTATTAGGGGCTATTAGGGGCTATTATTTTGCATGTCGTTTCCAATATTGCACACTGTTACTTTTAAAAAAAACAAGACAATATATCAAAGACAAAACTTTATTTAGCTCTTCAAGTAGCATCAAACCCTCCCGTACATCCTGGTCTTCTTCCTCTGCACCCTGTGACAGTGCCCCCGGCTCTGCTGGCCCAGATGCATCCCAGTCGTTGCCCCCCCCCGGCTCTGCTGGCCCAGATGCATCCCAGTCGTTGCCCCCCCGGCTCTGCTGGCCCAGATGCATCCCAGTCGTTGCCCCCCCGGCTCTGCTGGCCCAGATGCATCCCAGTTGTTGCCCCCGGCTCTGCTGGCCCAGATGCATCCCAGTCGTTGCCCCCCCAGCTCTGCTGGCCCAGATGCATCCCAGTCGTTGCCCCCGGCTCTGCTGGCCCAGATGCATCCCAGTCGTTGCCCCCGGCTCTGCTGGCCCAGATGCATCCCAGTCGTTGCCCCCCCGGCTCTGCTGGCCCAGATGCATCCCAGTCGTTGCCCCCCCGGCTCTGCTGGCCCAGATGCATCCCAGTCGTTGCCCCCCCGGCTCTGCTGGCCCAGATGCCTCCCGGTCATCGTCATAAGTCTCTCCGTGACTCTCATAAACATTGTACACAGCAGGTCAGAACCAGAGATTTCACCCGTCGGACATCGAACAGGCGTCTGCGGCGTGAAGGCTCTGAAACACACACAGTACACAGCAGACGTGTGTTGGTGTGTAACCATGGTTGCTAAAGTTCATGTACTTTAAATAGCGTAAAGTAAATACTGACTGTGACCCTGAACACATGCAGATGTTAGCTAACGTTACAGGAAACTTAACTTACCCTTTTGTGTCGTCATGGCGACGTCTGAACTGATTTTTGTTGCTTCCTTCAGCTTCTTTTTTTTTCCAACATTATCTTTATTGGTTTTTCAACAGTGTTTCCAACAATACACAAGGCACAAGTGTGCTCTCACATCAGAGGAAAGTCCAGGGTAGTTAGGTTAATGTTCAATATTCAGCTCCTTTCCTTGCATGCCAGGTTTTTATAGAATATTTTAGAGCAGCACTTATTACATATAAAATATATGAGAGAAAGAAAAACAATATCCCTCACCCCAACCACCCTGAGAAGAAACAACAAATACAACAATAACGGTTTCTCTATTTTCCAGGAATTAGCCCAAATTATTTTAGTATTGTACATGGTTCAGAGAACACAAACTCAAATGTACAATTCAAAGTAAGGTAGTCAATTATACAAATAAAAAAGATTAGTTTAGGACACTGCAGAAGACCAACCGCTACTATAGCTCACCCGCCACCCTCATATCTATGTTTTTTATATATTCCATAAAAGGACCCCAAATATTTTGAAATAGCGATAGTTTCCCTTTTATAATGAAAGAGATCTTTTCCATTGGTAAGGTTGTGGATATTTCAGTGATCCATTTAATGAATTTTGGTTTACTGGTACTCTTCCATGAGAGCGCTATGACCCTTTTTGCAAGTAGTAAACATAAATCCAAGGCAGTAATAATTTTTCGGGACATATGATGTTTGTCAGGATATAAACCTAGGATGAACAACTTGGGGTCAAGAACTAGCTTTATACCTAGTATCGTCTCTAGAGCTTGTTTTATCTCCCTCCAGAATTGTAAAACTTTCTTGCATTTCCAGATGCAATGGAAGAATGTTCCTTTTTCTTCACCACATCTAATACACAAGTCTGGGATGGCACCATTGTATTTATTAAGCTTTTCTGGCGTCACATAAGTTCTCATTAGCCAATGATATTGCAGTACTTTGAGGCGTGTATTGATAGTTTGTGTTTGTGCTTCAGCACACGCCTTCTCCCAGTCTTCCATAAGCAAGTTCTCCTGTAGATCCTCCCTCCAGGCATTGAGCTTCCATAGAGATGACTCAGAGGATCCCTCCACTAACATGCTATATAGTTTAGAAATAATTCCTTTTCTAAAGCAATCATTCTTCATTTCAATTTCCAAGGTGGACATCAGAGGGATGGACTCACATTGATTTTGAGATGATCTAATAAAATTTCTCACTTGCAGATATTTAAAATAATGTTTGCTTGGGATATCGTACCTAGCCTTTAATTCTTCAAATGACATCAAAACCCCGTCCTCCGATTCCACCAAATCTCCTATTGTCTTTAAACCTTTTTCAGCCCATTTCCTAAAGCCAGGATCTGCCCTACCTGGGGGGAAGGATTGATTACCCCATATTGGACTGAAGCGTGATAGGGAGGAGGAATCACCTAAATACTTCTTGACCTGATACCAAACCAAGATCATATTTCTGACTATAGGGTTTTTTGTCTTTTTTTTCAGCATTTTGATGTTTGCTGAGAAAATGTACTGGGGTAGAGGGAGAGGAACAGAACAATTTTCAATAATCACCCATGGCAAGAGACATTTATCTGAAAAATGATACATCATAGTCCTCAATTGAGCTGCCCAGTAGTACCAAAGTGGGTTGGGGCACCTGAGGCCTCCTCTATCATACGGTAGATACAAGAGTGTTAAACGAAGCCTTGGTCGTCTGTTATTCCACAGAAAGCGTACGAAAATATTTTTTAGGGCCGAAAATAAATTGGCAGGAGGTGGCAATGGGATGTTCTGAAACAAATACAGAAGTTTGGGCATTATGTTGGATTTAAGGACATTGATTCGTGCTATAAGTGACAAAGGTAGGTGATTCCATCTATCTACAGAGGCAGCAATTGAGTCTATCATTGGGTTATAGTTAACTGCAACAATGTCATTTATATGTGGTACTATCCTAATCCCCAAATACGTAAAACAGTCTACCTTTTTGAATTGGAAAGGATACCCAACACTGTTTCTTTCTTCTGAATTAAGTAACATTAATGAAGACTTATCTTTATTTACTTTATATCCTGATATTTTTCCAAACGTATTTATTAGATCTAATAAGGCTGGAATAGAGTCTTTTAGTTTTTCTAAAAAAAGGATGACATCATCAGCAAATAAAGCAATTCTATGTTCCCGTTGGCCCTTTCAGCTTCTTTTGAAACAGATTTTCTTCTGGCCGAGAATCAAAACAAACACCTCCAACGTGCTGTTGTGAGTCGCGTTGAAAATTACATCATGGCAGTTACCGGCTGCGTAGCTATGGTAACCAGCCACGCTGAGGCGTTACTCAATCTGCAATGGACGACGGACGCAGAGCGCGGCGAGTAGAGGCGAGTAGAGATGAGTAGAGATGAGTAGAGTCGAGTAGAGTCGAGTAGAGTCGAGTAGAGGCGAGTAGAGGCGAGTAGAGGCGAGTAGAGATGAGTAGAGATGAGTAGAGATGAGTAGAGTCGAGTAGAGGCGAGTAGAGGCGAGTAGAGATGAGTAGAGTCGAGTAGAGATGAGTACAGTCGAGTAGAGTCGAGTAGAGATGAGTAGAGATGAGTAGAGTCGAGTAGAGTCGAGTAGAGTCGAGGAGAGTCGAGTAGAGACGAGGAGAGGCGAGTAGAGGCGAGTAGAGATGTGTAGAGATGAGTAGACATGAGTAGAGATTAGTAGAGGCGAGTAGAGATGAGTAGAGGTGAGTAGAGTCGAGTAGAGATGTGTAGAGGCGAGTAGAGGCGAGTAGAGATGTGTAGAGGCGAGTAGAGATGTGTAGAGGCGAGTAGAGTCGAGTAGAGATGAGTAGAGGCGAGTAGAGTCGAGTAGAGATGAGTAGAGGCGAGTAGAGTCGAGTAGAGATGAGTAGAGGCGAGTAGAGTCGAGTAGAGATGAGTAGAGGCGAGTAGAGATGAGTAGAGGCGAGTAGAGATGTGTAGAGGCGAGTAGAGTCGAGTAGAGATGAGTAGAGATGAGTAGAGTCGAGTAGAGATGAGTAGAGGCGAGTAGAGTCGAGTAGAGTCGAGTAGAGTCGAGTAGAGATGAGTAGAGATGAGTAGAGTCGAGTAGAGGCGAGTAGAGTCGAGTAGAGGCGAGTAGAGTCGAGTAGAGATGAGTAGAGTCGAGTAGAGATGAGTAGAGTCGAGTAGAGATGAGTAGAGTCGAGTAGAGATGAGTAGAGTCGAGTAGAGATGAGTACAGGCGAGTAGAGATGTGTAGAGTCGAGTAGAGGCGAGTAGAGTCGAGTAGAGTCGAGTAGAGATGAGTAGAGTCGAGTAGAGATGAGTAGAGGCGAGTAGAGGCGTGTAGAGTCGAGTAGAGATGAGTAGAGGCGAGTAGAGATGAGTAGAGGCGAGTCGAGATGAGTAGAGATGAGTAGAGACGAGTAGAGACGAGTAGAGACGAGTAGAGGCGAGTCGAGATGAGTAGAGGCGAGTAGAGATGAGTAGAGATGAGTAGAGACGAGTAGAGACGAGTAGAGACGAGTAGAGATTAGTAGAGGCGAGTACAGATGAGTAGAGATGAGTAGAGATGAGTAGAGGCGAGTAGAGATGAGCTGTTACCAGCAGTGGAAAAACGCCAAAAGTTAGACGGATGCCATGAAACTCCCTGGAGGGAACTGTGTCTAGAAATATACTATAGACATAGAACATGCTAGATATAACATACACTATAGAAATATACTATAGACATAGAACATGCTAGATATAACATACACTATAGAAATATACTATAGACATAGAACATGCTAGATATAACATACACTATAGAAATATACTATAGACATAGAACATGCTAGATACAACATACACTATAGAAATATACTATAGACATAGAACATGCTAGATATAACATACACTATAGAAATATACTATAGACATAGAACATGCTAGATATAACATACACTATAGAAATATACTATAGACATAGAACATGCTAGATACAACATACACTATAGAAATATACTATAGACATAGAACATGCTAGATATAACATACACTATAGAAATATACTATAGTCATAGAACATGCTAGATATAACATACACTATAGAAATATACTATAGACATAGAACATGCTAGATATAACATACAGTATAGAAATATACTATAGACATAGAACATGCTAGATACAACATACACTATAGAAATATACTATAGACATAGAACATGCTAGATATAACATACACTATAGAAATATAATATAGACATGGAACATGCTAGATACAACATACACTATAGAAATATACTATAGACATAGAACATGCTAGATATAACACACTATAGAAATATACTATAGACATAGAACATGCTAGATATAACATACACTGTAGAAACATACTATAGACAATAGAACATGCTAGTTATAACATACACTATAGAAATATACTATAGACATAGAACATGCTAGATATAACATACACTATAGAAATATAATATAGACATAGAACATGCTAGATATAACATACAGTATAGAAATAATATAATTAGAATTTCTACATCACATTTAAAACAACAGAAGTCCTTTTCTTCTCAATAAGATAAACAACATAAGATGTACTGAGTATATATATATATATATATATATATATATATATATATATATATATATATATATATATATATATATATATATATATATATATATATATACGTTCCCATTGGCCAGTTGGGCGGTGCCACGTACCTATTGGCCAGTTGGGCGGGGCCACGTTCCTATTGGCCAGTTGGGTGAGCACCATCTTGTCTGGGAGTCCATCTGAATCATTACACCATGAAAATGCTTCTTTGCTTTCAGTGTGATGACGATTTCTCTCCAACATTGTTTTCATTTATTTTCTCGCATGTAATAAAGAACCAGTTCTAGTTTCTCACCCGATCTCTAAGGGAGACCCAGTCCCCCGCCTGAGGAAATCCATTTTGGCCGCTTGTATCCTGGATCTGGTTCTTCCGGTCCTGACCCAGCCTTCAGGACCATCGGTGAGGGTATGAACCAGAACTGACCGGTAGATCGAGAGCTTTGCCTTCTGGCTCAGCTCTTTTCGTCACAACGGTGCGATAAACTGAGTGTAATACCCCCCCGCTGCTCCGATTCTCCGACCAATCTCCTGCTCCATGGTCCCCTCACTTGCGAACAAGACCCCGAGGTATTTAACCTCCTTCACTTGGGGTAAGGACTCACTCCCTACCTGAAGAAAGCACTCCATCGGTTTCCTGCTGAGAACCATGGCCTCAGATTTAGAGGTGCTGATCCTCATCCCAGACGCTTCACACTCGGCTGAGAACCGATCCAGTGAGTGCTGGAGGTCACATACCGATGATGTTATCAGGACCACATCATCTGCAAAAAGCAGCGATGAGATCCCGAGCCCACCGAACTTCAACCCCTCGCCACCCCGACTACGCCTCGATATCCTGTCCATAAATATTACAAACAGGATTGGTGACAAAGCGCAGCCCTGGCGGAGGCCAACCCTCACCTGGAACGAGTCCGACTTACTGCCGAGAACCCGGACACAGCTCTCGCTTTGGTCATACAGAGATTGGATGGCCCTGAGAAGGGACCCCCTCACCCCATACTCCCGCAGCACCTCCCACAGTTTCTCCCGGGGGACCTGGTCATACGCCTTCTCCAGATCCACAAAACACATGTAGACTGGTTGGGAATACTCCCAGACCTCCTCCAGGATCCTTACGAGAGTTAAGATCTGATCCGTTGTGCCCAGGACGGAATCCGCATGGTTCCTCTTCAACCCGAGGTTTGACTATTGGCCAACACACAGACACCAACCACTTAGGGCACTGGTCCTGCACTAGCAGCCCCCCTCCCCCCCCACTCTGCTATAAATATAAAATATTAAATCTGCTGTGTGTGTGTGTGTGTGTGTGTGTGTGTGTGTGTGTGTGTGTCTCTACAGGGCTGAGTGCTGTCTCATCAGCTGCTGGACGTCAGTACTATTTTGTGTATGACAGGAAGAACTTTACTGAAGCCCAAAGATACTGCAGAGAGAAACACACAGACCTGGTCTCTGTAGACCACATGGAGGTTATGAAGATCCTGACCAACACCGCAGATCTAGACCACATGTTCTACTCCAACAACAGCTACGTGAGTTCACCTTTCTCCTTCAGGTCTAAGTCTTTCTGACAGGAGGGATGAAACCCTCCAGAGGAACTAAGAACTACATGTAGACCAGGAAAAAGTACAATATTCATCTTTGAAATGTAGTAGAAGTGTAAAGAGTTTGAGTTTAACCTTCAGCAGACAGAGTTTCCCTGTTGAGCTGCAGCAGAAAAACAAAGACTGTTGGTGTGTCTCGCGCACTTCTGTACTAAATACTAACTATTTGAGTACGTAGTGTGTTCACATTGTCGAAGTGCGATCAAATGCAGTGCACTTAGAGTACCCTAGGATGCACTTAGAGTACCCGAGGGTGCACTTAGAGTACCCGAGGGTGCACTTAGAGTACCCAAGGGTGCACTTAGAGTACCCGAGGGTGCACTTAGAGTACCCAAGGGTGCACTTAGAGTACCCGAGGGTGCACTTATAGTAGCCGGATGGTGCACTTATAGTACCCGGATGGTGCACTTAGATTACCCGAGTGCACTTAGAGTACCGAGGTGCACTTACAGTACCGAGGTGCACTTACAGTACCGGATGGTGCACTTAAGTACCCGGATGGTGCACTTATAGTACCCGGATAGTGAACTTAGATTACCCGAGGTTGCACTTATAGTACCCGGATGGTGAACTTAGAGTACCCGAGGGTGCACTTAAGTACCTGGATGGTGCACTTAAGTACCCGGATGGTGCACTTAGATTACCCGAGGTTGCACTTAAGTACCCGGATGGTGCACTTATAGTACCCGGATGGTGCACTCAAACTGGTCAAAAAGTTGAGTGTGGGTAGATGGACACTTTCCACACTCAACGGTCGCCATCTTGGCTACGTAGCGGAAGGGGCGGAGCTAACAACAGTCGAAAAACTTTCGTTAACGGCGGCCGAAGACGCGATAGCGAGGCCGACAGAGCAATACAATTGTAAGTTGAACGTGAGTCTTTTTGCTATACTTATAACATATAATGTACCTGTATTTGTATATTTTGGTTAATCTTACAGTTTTTAATGATATTTGTATCGCAAATTATAACGTTTATTGGTACCGCAATTTGACATGCTAGCAAGCTAACCTTAGCTAGCTAACAGCGGCACAGTTTAACCATACACGGCAAATAGTTTCTAAGCTAACGTTACATGTGTTGTAGTATATTGTTGTTTATTGTGTTAAACTATCGTCCTCCTGTAGAAGATGTCAGCGTTAGATTATGATCTTGTAAATATAGCTACACAAAGCTGCAAGCATTAGCAGCAACGTTAACGTACGTTAATGTATATTAACAGTGCTGTTTCTGCCCTGATCTGCGTCCTCTGCTGGGGGCGTCACACGGATGTGGCCGCCGTCAGTGCTCCCCACAACCCGGTGAAAGGCTGCTGACCCGGACAACCGCGCAAAGCCTGCACCAATATGAGGAAAGTCCTCTTCTGTTGGAAGACGAACGACCTGGGGGAGGACAGAGAGGACTTTCCTGCTGGTTTTGACAGCACGATGCATAGTGGCCCGGGGCATGGCAGTACTGCTGGGGGTCTGGAGCCTGTAAAAGTAACACAGGACCAGTACTGCCGGGGGACTGGAGCCTGTAGAAGTAACACAGGACCACAGGACCAGTACTGCCGGGGATCTGGAGCCTGTAGAAGTAACACAGGACCACAGGACCAGTACTGCCGGGGGTCTGGAGCCTGTAGAAGTAACACAGGACCACAGGACCAGTACTGCCGGGGGTCTGGAGCCCGTAGAAGTAACACAGGACCAGTACTGCCGGGGGTCTGGAGCCTGTAGAAGTTACACTTTGCATGACTAAGCAAGCATTCATGAAATAAAAAATTAATAAAACAATAGGATCTATTTAAATGTCTATTTCCTCTGTTTTTACTCTTGTATTGTTACTGTAATTAATAGATTAATAATGAAGTCATTTATCAAGCAAAAATAACCCAAAGTCACTAGTTCCAGCTTCTAAAATGTGAAATCCACACGGGGGAAATATCTGTCCTACAGCAGCTCAAAGCAAATACATCAGTATAACAAGCAGTTATTATAATAATAATGGTAATAAAACATTTATTCTTTAAGTTAACACGTCAGTTGGACACAATTTTAATTGCTCCACTTTTGCTGAAATAACTCATAATGGCTCGTTTTGGGTGTTTATTAAAAATTATTTAAGAGTAAAAGTATGAATATCACTAAACAATAAACACCATCACATTCATCTTGATGAACAAAGCAGAAATTTATTTTTCGCAGGCGACAATAGGTGGGGGGGGGCTCTCTGTCTGGGTGCAAATCACCATTTCACAGAAGAAGAAGGAGGAGGACTGAGCTGTTGGGATCGTCATTTCCGATAAGTACATCAATGAAGTGCGATTTGAGACAACACTCGGCAGTCAAATTCTACGCACTAAGTACATAGTAAGTACGTAGTGTACAAAGTGCACTTCTGTTAGTGTACTTACAGAAGTGCACGATTTGAGAGACACTATGTAACTTTGGAAGATGTCCACGGACAGCTCAAGCCTCAAATTAACAGAAACATTTGAATATATATTCTTACTGAGTGGTTGTTTTCACTTACATTGAACATCCATCTTCGTCCTCTTATCCGGTATCGGGTCGCGGGGGCAGCAGCTCCAGCAGGGGACCCCAAACTTCCCTTTCCCAAGCCACATTAACCAGCTCTGACTGGGGGGTCCCAAGGTGTTCCCAGAACAGGTTGGAGATATAATCTCTCCACCTAGTCCTGTGTCTTCCCAGAGGCTTCCTACCAGATGGACGTCCCTCCACCTAGTCCTGGGAACAAGTCCGACTTACTGCCAAGAACCCGGACACAGCTTTCGCTTTGGTCATACAGAGATTGGATGGCCCTGAGAAAGGACCCCCTCCCCCCATACTCCCGCAGCACCTCCCAGTGTCTCCCGGGGGACCCATACGTCATACGCCTTCTCCAGATCCACAAACCACATGTAGACCGGTTGGGCATAATCCCAGGCTCCCTCCAGGATCCTTGCGAGCGTGAAAGTCTGATCCGTTGTTCCACGACCAGGACAGAATCTGCATTGTTCCTCTTCAACCCGAGGTTCGACCATCGGCCGAAACCTCCTTTCCAGCACCTTGGAGTAGACTTTACCATGGACGCTGAGCAGTGTGATACCCCTCTAATTACATACACCCTCTGGTCCCCTTTTTGAAGAGGGAAACCACCACCACAGTCTGCCACTCCTTAGGCACTGTCCCAGACTTCCACGCAATGTTAAAGAGGCGTGTTAATCACCACGTACACTTATGAGCACCCCTATGTTTGAACATGGTGTTTGTTGTAGACAATCCATGACTAGACCAGAAGTCCAACAGCAGACAACCACTCTTGTTTAGCTCAGGGACCCGTTCCTCCCAATCAGCCTCTCCAGGTATCTCCATCACCATGTGTGTGTTGAAGTCCCCCAGCAGAACTATGGAGTCCCCTACTAGAGCCCCATACAGGACTCCATCCCCATATGGGACTCCATTCTGGATTTTCAAGTACTCCGTTCTGAACTCTTGTTTGGTGCATAACAACACACAAACAACAGTCAAGGGACCCCCATCACCCGCAAGCGTAGCAAGGCGACCCACTCGTCCACCGAGGTAAACTCCAACGCAGCGGCGCTCAGCCGGGGGCTTGTGAGCATCCCCACACCCGCCCGGCGCCTCAGACCCTGGACAGAGTCCAACCTGTATCCAGGAGTATGGGTCCAGAACCGAGACTGTGCGTAGAGGTAAGCCCCACCAGATCTAACTGGTAGCGCTCCAGCTCCCGCACAAGCTCCGGCTCCTTCCCCCACAGAGAGGTGACAGTCCACGTCCCCAGAGCCTCTGCCCCTGGGTCTGGTTCGTCAAGGCCCCTGACCTTCACCGCGCCCCATGTGGCAGCGCACCCAACCCCAGCGGTTCCTCCCACAAGTGGGGGGGCCAATGGGTTATATGGTGTTTTTTGAAAATGAAACCATGGAAACCTATTCTGGTCCAATCTCAAAATACAATCATGGACCTGAACATGAGCAAAATCAACAATATGGGCACTTTAAAAAGCTCTTTTCCTAAATACTGCTGGTTCTGTGGTGTAGGTGCTTCAAATCTGAGTTTGGGTTCAATTCTTTGTATTTGAAGAGGCAGCGATAGAAGCGGGTCGATACAAGACCCTGAAACGTGGAAACAACTAATGCAGCAAAACTAAATCATCACAAACAGTATTTACAACAGCAGAGATCTATGTTCTCGAGAAGATCATTAAAAATCAGAAACTAACCCTAATTCTTTATATCTCAACCAGAGAGCCTGGATAGGACTGTACGATGACCATGTCCTCAACACCTGGTGGTGGTCCCTGTCAGACCCAAGTTTCTACAAACCAGGGGAGACGGAGTTCAGACTATGGGGGCCAGGACAACCAAACGTTGGACAGAGTGTAAAAGCCTGCGCAGGGATGCGATCATATGGACTCTGGGATGACGAAGGTTGTGCCAGCGCAGTGTATCCAGTCTGTGCAGAAGTCAGAGGTGAGAGTATTAACTAGTGAAGTTTCCCTTCTCTGCTTGTTTTGCTGAGTTTTGAGCGATTTCCCCTTCAAGTATGAGAATAGTTAGTGAAAACCGCACGGCAAATCTCTTTGAAAAGTCCTAGCCCCCCATCCCCGACCATTCCCCACGTTTCGATGTATTGTGTGTGCGCGTGTTGGCAACGCTCCGGGACTAGTAGGGGACAAAAAACAGGAGGAATAATAATAAGTTTGGGCAATAAATCTATTATTCAGTGCGCCGATTGCAGCACATTGGCACACTGAATAATAGAGATTGGACTTGTGCATGTTCACGTGCACACATCTTACAATATAAACACATATGTGTGTTTAATAACCCGGAGGAAATATTAATATGCTGATATATGTATAATAAAAACAATATGAAACAATATAATCTTGTTTTATAGATTTGAGGACATTTCTTATTAAAGTGGAGAGACTGTTAGTTAGTTTATTGATGTGGTTCTTTATATCTCAGTGGATTTATTGTAGATATTATAAAGACTTGAATCCCAGATGTGGATGGATGGAGGTCTGATGTTCTGCTGCCTCTACACTTCTCTCTGCTCCATTTTCAGGGTCAAATGTGACTTTTGTCATCATCCCCCGTGGCCTGACATGGACTGTAGCCCAGAACTACTGCAGAGACCACCACACAGACCTGGCCAGTGTGAGAAACATGGCAGAGCACCAGAAGATACAGGGGATGCTAGGTGGAAAAGGTTTATACTGGATCGGCCTCTTCAGGGACTCCTGGAAGTGGTCTGATGGAAGTAATTCCTCATTCAGTTTCTGGAAGACCGGACAACCTGATAACAAGAACGGGAACCAGATCTGCGTGGCAGCAGACTTCAGCCAATCAGGAGCCTGGGAGGACTGGCCCTGTGACATGGAGAGAGCGTTCATTTGCTACGGTCCAGGTGAGTGGTATATTATAAATGAGTAATATATACTGTGTATGTGTGTGTGTGTGTGTGTGTGTGTGTATATATATATATATATATATATATATATATATATATATATTTTACTCTATAATCTACAGATAGAGCAGGTCTAGACCGCTCTATAATCTACAGATAGAGCAGGTCTAGACTGCTCTATAATCTACAGATAGAGCAGGTCTAGACCACCAGGGCCCCTCGGTCCAGTGGGTCTGCTTCCTTGTATGCAGGTCCATTACTCCTTGTTAAATAACTCATTGGGCTGTTATTGTATGTTCCGACTTTTAAAACCATGATCTGCGTTGATGTTCTCCAGAAACCTTCATCCGCTGATATGGAGCTGGATATTTTGTGATGTAAAGTCATGTTTGAACTCATAAAGTTTCTTTGATCTTTCCAAAGTGGTTCGTGTTACAAAGAAAGTGATGAAAGTGAAGTTTGAGAAGAAGGAGAACGTGGATCTGAATGACCCTGCTGTGATGGAGGCCATGTTGAAGCAGGTACATCATGTTTTCTACTGTTTTACCTTCATGAAGAACCAATCTAATAAGATAAGTTTGGTGTCTCAGCTCCAACAGAAGCTGAGGAACCAGGGGCTGGACCACAACATCAAGCTGAGCTGGAGGAAGCAGGCCGATGGAAAAGTCTTCCACAAGGAAGACCAGAAGACCAACAAGAGGAGGAGGAAGAGGGACGAGCTGTAATATCTAGTGGAGATATGCTGCTCTATACACGCTAAAAGTAGTGATTATTTACATGGAGTCTGGTGGAGATATGCTGCTCTATACACACTAAAAGTAGTGATTATTTACATGGAGTCTGGTGGAGATATGCTGCTCTATACACACTAAAAGTAGTGATTATTTACATGGAGTCTGGTGGAGATATGCTGCTCTATACACACTAAAAGTAGTGATTATTTACATGGAGTCTGGTGGAGATATGCTGCTCTATACACGCTAAAAGTAGTGATTATTTACATGGAGTCTGGTGGAGATATGCTGCTTTATACAGACTAAAAGTAGTGATTGTATATTACTAGTTATTATATCTTTCATGCTTTTCTTGTTATATTTGATCATATCTTAATATATTATATGGAGATTAGATGCTGTTCTAGTTAATTGTGTCTAGTTAATTTTTGATCATTAACTTGTGTGAATGCTGATAATTAATTATCTGTCTCTTAGCAACAAGACCAGCTCTTCTTCTGAAACCGTTTGATTATCTACACAAATAATAAAATTCTTCTTATTCCAGACATCTAATTTCATCTGGAATCATTTCACCTGTCTGTCTGTCTGTCTGTCTGTCTGTCTGTCTGTCTGTCTGTCTGTCTGCCTGTCTGCCTGTCTGTCTGTCTGTCTGTCTGTCTGTCTGTCTGTCTGTCTGTCTGCCTGCCTGTCTGTCTGTCTGTCTGTCTGTCTGTCTGCCTGCCTGTCTGTCTGTCTGTCTGTCTGCCTGCCTGTCTGTCTGAGTTTTAACATAAGATGTTGTTGTGGTTAGAGCTTCTGGTGAAGCCTTAATACACCAACACACTCGGCTCCCTGCTCCTTCACCACATTAGGCCGTTCCAACGTTGAGCTTCCTGTAAAGTTAAATTAGAGGCAGAATGAGGCTCGTAGGATGGACCTGGGTTCATAAACAGTAAATAGATGCAAAGGCCGGTTGATGGTTTAGTGAAAATATGTAAAATAATAACAACATCCAGTAAAAAGCAACTTTGTAAAGCAGGTCTCGTGTTTGTCGTCAGAGATCGATGACAACCAGGATTTCATTTAAAATTATTTTATTTATGATGTGTTCATAACATGATAGAGCCATGGTGATCCATGGTATAACACTGAAACTCGCAAATTAAAGCAAATATCACGGAAACTTGAGAAGATTTGGCGTTCCACCAAATTGGAAAGTTCTCGTTTAATCTGGCAAGATAGTCTTAAAACATATAGGAAGGGCCTCCGTAATGCCAGAGCAGCGTACTACTCGTCATTAATAGAGGAACATAGGAACAACCCCAGGTTTCTTTTCAGCTCTGTAGCCAGGCTAACGGAAGGTCACAGCTCTACTGAGCCAAGTGTTCCCAGAGCTCTTAGTAGTAATGACTTTATGAGGTTCTTCAATGATAAAATTATAACTATTAGAAGCAAAATTCACCAAGACCTGCCTTTAACTGGCACTGACTTATCTCTAAACTCAGGAACCTCAGAAACAGCTGTAAAACCAGATATATGTTTAGATTGCTTTGCTTCACTTGATCTTTATCAATTTAATTCAATTATTTCTTCATCTAAACCATCAACCTGCCTCTTAGACCCCATCCCAACTAGGCTTCATCTAAACCATCAACCTGCCTCTTAGACCCCATCCCGACTAGGCTTCATCTAAACCATCAACCTGCCTCTTAGACCCCATCCCGACTAGGCTACTTAAAGAAGTTTTACCATTAGTCAACACTTCTCTACTAGATATAACCAATTTGTCTTTATTAACAGGCTATGTACCACAGCACTTTAAAGTAGCTGTAATTAAACCTCTTCTGAAAAAGCCCAACCTTGATCCAGATGTTTTAGCCAACTATAGACCTATATCCAACCTTGATCCAGATGTTTTAGCCAACTGTAGACCTATATCCAACCTTGATCCAGATGTTTTAGCCAACTGTATACCTATATCCAACCTTGATCCAGATGTTTTAGCCTATAACTATAGACCTATATCCAACCTTGATCCAGATGTTTTAGCCTATAACTATAGACCTATATCCAACCTTGATCCAGATGTTTTAGCCAACTGTAGACCTATATCCAACCTTGATCCAGATGTTTTAGCCAACTATAGACCTATATCCAACCTTGATCCAGATGTTTTAGCCTATAACTATAGACCTATATCCAACCTTGATCCAGATGTTTTAGCCTATAACTATAGACCTATATCCAACCTTGATCCAGATGTTTTAGCCTATAACTATAGACCTATATCCACCCTTGATCCAGATGTTTTAGCCAACTGTAGACCTATATCCAACCTTGATCCAGATGTTTTAGCCAACTATAGACCTATATCCAACCTTGATCCAGATGTTTTAGCCAACTATAGACCTATATCCAACCTTGATCCAGATGTTTTAGCCAACTGTAGACCTATATCCAACCTTGATCCAGATGTTTTAGCCTATAACTATAGACCTATATCCAACCTTGATCCAGATGTTTTAGCCTATAACTATAGACCTATATCCAACCTTGATTCAGATGTTTTAGCCTATAACTATAGACCTATATCCAACCTTGATCCAGATGTTTTAGCCAACTGTAGACCTATATCCAACCTTGATCCAGATGTTTTAGCCAACTATAGACCTATATCCAACCTTGATCCAGATGTTTTAGCCAACTGTAGACCTATATCCAACCTTGATCCAGATGTTTTAGCCAACTGTAGACCTATATCCAACCTTGATCCAGATGTTTTAGCCAACTATAGACCTATATCCAACCTTGATCCAGATGTTTTAGCCAACTATAGACCTATATCCAACCTTGATCCAGATGTTTTAGCCAACTGTAGACCTATATCCAACCTTGATCCAGATGTTTTAGCCAACTGTAGACCTATATCCAACCTTGATCCAGATGTTTTAGCCAACTGTAGACCTATATCCAACCTTGATCCAGATGTTTTAGCCAACTGTAGACCTATATCCAACCTTGATCCAGATGTTTTAGCCAACTGTAGACCTATATCCAACCTTGATCCAGATGTTTTAGCCAACTATAGACCTATATCCAACCTTACATTTCTCTCTAAGATTCTTGAGAAAGCAGTCGCCAAACAGCTGTGTGACTTTCTGCATAGCAACAGCTTATTTGAGGATTTTCAGTCAGGATTTAAAATTCATCATAGCACAGAGACAGCACTTGTGAAAATGACTAATGACCTCCTAATTGCATCAGACAAAGGACTTATCTCTGTACTGGTGTTATTAGATCTTAGTGCTGCATTTGATACCATTGACATCATATCTTATTACAGAGATCAGAACATTTTATTGGCATTAAAGGGACAGCTCTAAGCTGGTTTAAGTCTTATTTATCAGATCGATCTCAGTTTGTTCATGTTAACGATGAATCCTCCGTGCACGCCAAAGTTAGTCATGGAGTCCCACAAGGATCTGTGCTCGGTCCAATCCTGTTCACTTTATATATGCTTCCTTTAGGCAATATTATCAGGAAGCACTCCATAAACTTTCATTGTTATGCAGATGATACTCAATTATATCTATCGATCAAGCCGGATGAAACTAATCAGTTAGCTAAACTTCAAATGTGCCTTCAGGATATTAAAACCTGGATGAGCTGTAATTTTCTAATGTTGAACTCAGATAAAACTGAAGTTATTGCTCTGGGACCCAAGCACCTCCGTGACGCATTATCCAAAGAGATAGTTACTCTGGATGGCATCACCCTGGCCTCCAGCACCACCCTGGCCTCCAGCACCACCCTGGCCTCCAGCACCACTGTGAGGAATCTTGGAGTTATCTTTGATCAGGATATGTCCTTTAATTCCCACATAAAGCAAATTTCAAGGATCGCCTTTTTTCACCTGCGTAATATTGCTAAAATCAGGAATATCCTCTAAAAATGATGCAGAAAAACTAGTCCATGCATTTGTTACTTCTAGGCTGGATTACTGCAATTCTTTATTATCAGGATGCTCGAAAAAGTCCATAAAGACTCTTCAGCTGGTCCAGAATGCTGCAGCACGTGGTCTGACAGGAACCAGGAAAAGAGATCACATCTCTCCTGTTTTAGCTTCTCTGCATTGGCTTCCTGTAAAATCCAGAATAGAATTTAAAATCCTTCTTCTCACCTACAAAGCTCTTCATGGTCAGGCACCATCTTATCTTAAAGACCTCATAGTACCTTACAACCCTGCAAGAGCACTGCGCTCCCAGAATGCAGGGTTACTGGTGGTTCCTAGAGTCTCTAAAAGTAGAACAGGAGCCAGAGCGTTCAGCTATCAGGCTCCTCTCCTGTGGAACCAGGTTCCAGTTTGGGTTCAGGAGGCAGACACAGTCTCCACATTTAAGAGTAGACTTAAGACTTTCCTCTTTGATCAAGCTTATAGTTAGAGCATAGAATTGAATATTGTCCGCCTAACCCGGCCTACCTGCTTCTCGTCATAGTTGTCAGATCTATCTATCATACAATCAATAATATAATAAAACTAGAGGGAGGCAGGGCATACAACCCGATCCGGTTGGGGAGAGTTCTAGCCCGATCCGGCAGCTCTCTTTACCCTGTCTCTCCTAGTTAGTCATGCTCTCCTAGTTAGTTATGCTCTCCCAGTTATGCTGTAATAGTTTTAGACTGCTGGGGGACTTCCTTTGACACACTGAGCTCCTCTCTCCTCTATCTTTTTATCTTTCTATCTTTCCATTTGTGTGCATCCATGTCCCAGAAATGCTTGTTACTAACCTAGCTCTGGGGAGTCATTCCCCGGAGTCCTTATGTTCTTTTCCCCCCAGCATGTTCCCTCGGATCAGGGAGGCTCCAACATCATGGTAGCAGCTGTAGCCATGGTCTTGCTACACGTCCTGCGATGCCGTGTTCATCCTGCTACGTCCTGCTGGGCCTTGTAATGCCGCACAATTCCCTGCTAAGCCATGAACTACTACAAAGAACTACTACAAACTGTTATCTTTTCTGTGACTGTTATTGCCACTCTTCATTCTAACCCCAACCGGTCGTCAGACACCGCCTACCAAGAGCCTGGGTCTGGGTCTGGGTCTGGGTCTGTCCCAGGTTTCTGCCTAAAAGGAAGTTTTTCCTCGCCACTGTCGCACTGTTGCTTGCTCTGGAGGAAGCTACTAGAACTGTTGGGTCCTTGTAAATTCTGGAGTGTAGTCTAGACCTACTCTATCTGGTCTAGACCTACTCTATCTGGTCTAGACCTACTCTATCTGGTCTAGACCTACTCTATCTGTAAAGTGTCTCGAGATAACTCTTGTTATGAATTGATACTATAAATAAAATTGAATTGAATTGAATTGAATAAGTAAAGGGACAGTAATACAAAGCATACAGGTGTGTGTGTGTGTGTGTGTGTGTGTGTCTTTGTGTGTGTGTGTGTGTGTGTGTGCGTGCGTGCATGTGTGTGTGTGTGAGAGAGAGTTTGTCTATTTGTATATAGCTGCAGGCATCAACCATTTTTAGAGAAAGAGGAACCGTTTCCATTGTCTGTTCTGCTCATTATTTGCCTAACATGTAAATAGTTACGGAGGAGGACAAATAACAAGAGTTCTATGAGCAGGGTCCTCACAGAGAGGACGACAGAGAGCAGCGTCCTGTCTGAAGACACAGCGAGGACGACAGAGAGCAGCGTCCTGTCTGAAGACACAGAGAGGACGACAGAGAGCAGCGTCCTGTCTGAAGACACAGAGAGGACGACAGAGAGCAGCGTCCTGTCTGAAGACACAGAGAGGACGACCCAGAGCAGCGTCCTGTCTGAAGACACAGAGAGGACGACAGAGAGCAGCGTCCTGTCTGAAGACACAGAGAGGACGACAGAGAGCAGCGTCCTGTCTGAAGACACAGAGAGGACAACAGAGAGCAGCGTCCTGTCTGAAGACACAGAGAGGACGACAGAGAGCAGCGTCCTGTCTGAAGACACAGAGAGGACGACAGAGAGCAGCGTCCTGTCTGAAGACACAGAGAGGACGACAGAGAGCAGCGTCCTGTCTGAAGACACAGAGAGGACGACAGAGAGCAGCGTCCTGTCTGAAGACACAGAGAGGACGACCCAGAGCAGCGTCCTGTCTGAAGACACAGAGGACGACAGAGAGCAGCATCCTGTCTGAAGACACAGAGAGGACGACCAAGAGCAGCGTCCTGTCCGAAGACACAGCGAGGACGACCCAGAGCAGCGTCCTGTCTGAAGACACAGAGGACGACCCAGAGCAGCGTCCTGTCTGAAGACACTGAGAGGACGACCCAGAGCAGCGTCCTGTCTGAAGACACAGCGAGGACGACCCAGACCAAGATGGACAGACTTCTTCTGCTCATCATGGCTGCATCAGGTGAGTGTTTCATGTTTCATAAATGTTAATAGTCTTTATTATTACGGCACATTTACATATCGGTGGGACAACAGGACTCTTATCAGAGTTTATTCATTTCCACAAACTAAGAGACGTCAGCTCAGTAATCATTAGTTATGTTATGAGCTCCTTCTGGTCAAATAGTTCCTGTTGAAACACAACAGAGGACTCGGCCCAGTCCACTTTAAAGAGACAATGACAGTTAGTAATCATTAGTTATGTTATGAAAAAAGTGTTTGTCTCAAAACCTAATCAAATCAAATATTAATAATAATAATAATAAAATATAATATAATAATAAAATATAATAATAACATATAATATAATAATAATAAAATATAATAATAATAATAATAATAAAATATAATAATAAAATATAATAATAATGAAATATAATATAATAATAATAATAATAATAATAATAATAATAATAATAATAATAAGTCTTTGCTCTCGTATCAGGATTTCTTTCTTGATGTGAAAATAGTGTCATGGCGGGGGCACGTTCCTATTGGCCAGGAGGGTGGGGGCACGTTCCTAATAGCCAATTGGGCGGGGGCCATGTTCCTATTGGCCAGTTGGTTGAGCACCATCTTGTCTGGGAGTCCATCTGAATCATTACACCATGAAAACGCTTTTTTGATTTCAGTGTGATGACGATTTCTCTCCAACAAATTGTAATGTAATAAAGAACCAGTTCCATCATCCATCATCCATCCATCATCCATCCATCATCCATCCATCATCCATCATCCATCATCCATCCATCCATCATCCATCATCCATCCATCATCCATCATCCATCCATCATCCATCCATCCATCCATCATCCATCCATCCATCATCCATCCATCATCCATCCATCCATCCACCATCCATCCATCATCCATCCATCATCCATCCATCCACCCATCCATCATCCATCCATCCATCCATCATCCATCCATCCATCATCCATCATCCATCCACCATCCACCATCCATCCATCCATCATCCATCTATCATCCATCATCCATTCATCATCCATCCATCCATCCATCATCCATCCACCATCCACCATCCATCCATCCATCCATCATCCATCCATCCATCATCCATCCATGCATCCACCATCCATCCATCATCCATCCATCATCCATCATCCATCATCCATCCATCCATCATCCATCATCCATCCATCCATCATCCATCCATCCATCCACCATCCATCATCCATCCATCCATCCATCCATCATCCATCCATCATCCATCATCCATCATCCATCCACCATCCATCCATCCATCATCCATCATCCATCATCCATCCATCATCCATCATCCATCCATCCATCATCCATCATCCATCATCCATCCATCCATCCATCATCCATCCATGCATCCACCATCCATCCATCATCCATCCATCATCCATCATCCATCCATCCATCATCCATCATCCATCATCCATCCATCCATCCATCATCCATCCATCCATCCATCCATCCACCATCCATCATCCATCCATCCATCCATCATCCATCCATCATCCATCACCCATCATCCATCATCCATCATCCATCCATCATCCATCCATCCGTCCATCATCCATCATCCATCAATCCATCCATCCATCATCCATCATCCATCCATCATCCATCATCCATCATCCATCATCCATCCATCCATCCATCATCCATCCATCTATTCATCATCCATCCATCATCCATCCATCATCCATCCATCCATCATCCATCCATCCATCCATCATCCATCCATCCATCCATCATCCATCCATCATCCACCATCCATCATCCATCCATCCATCCACCATCCATCCATCATCCATCCATCCATCCACCCATCCATCATCCATCCATCCATCCATCATCCATCCATCATCCATCATCCATCATCCATCCACCATCCATCCATCCATCATCCATCTATCATCCATCATCCATCCATCCATCCATCCATCATCCATCCACCATCCATCCATCCATCCATCATCCATCCATCCATCCATCATCCATCCATGCATCCACCATCCATCATCCATCCATCCATCCATCCATCATCCATCCATCATCCATCATCCATCATCCATCATCCATCATCCATCATCCATCCATCATCCATCCATCCATCCATCATCCATCATCCATCATCCATCAATCCATCCATCCATCATCCATCCATCATCCATCCATCCATCATCCATCCATCCATCCATCATCCATCCATCTATTCATCATCCATCCATCATCCATCCATCATCCATCCATCCATCATCCATCCATCCATCATCCATCATCCATCATCCATCCATCCATCCATCCATCCACTAACCCTAACCCTCTCTGCCTCCCTTGCTCATAGGGTTTAGAACCAGTTCTAGCTCCATATTAAAGTCGACTCTGAGGTGATGACAGTCAAGTCGCTGTCGACCAATCGGTGATGGCGTCATTGACAGGAATCAGGAGGGAGAATGGGAAGACTGTGGGATCCTTATGCTAAGCTAACGTTATGTGATGCTTTGGTTTCTTTTTCTCCTTCTTTGGTGTTTTGGTCCTGTCTTGTCTCCTTGTGTTTGTGTCTTAGTGTCCTCCCGGTCTGGTGTCTTAGTGTCCTCCCGGTCTGGTGTCTTAGTGTCCTCCCGGTCTGGTGTCTTAGTGTCCTCCTGGTCTGGTGTGGTAGTCTCTGTCTTGTAGTCCCCTGTGAGTGTCTGTATGTTCTGTTTCCTGTTTTATTTTGAAGGTTGGTCTCTGTCTCGTCTTGTCTCTAGTTTTACTTCCTGTCTGTGTGATTGCCCCGCCCTAATGTGATTCACCTGATGTATCACCTGTTCCTCGTTACCTCGTTACCTCTTGTATTTAACCTCTGTGTCCCTTTGTCTCTCGTCAGATCGTTCTTGTGTGTTTGTGCCGTGCTGGTCGTCGTCCTGTCGCAGGTCTCCAGGTGTCTCCGGGTGTTTCCAGGTGTTGTCCCCGTTCCCGTGGCCTGTTATCCCCGTGACTTCTTCTTTTGTTAGTTTGGTTTTTGGGACTTTGTTTTAGATCCTGTGCTTCCTGTGTTTGTGTTATTTTCCATAGGGAGTTGGGTCGGGAACCGGAGGGTCGCAGGTTCAAGTCCCCGTACGGACCAAAGTACGGAGTGGATTGGTAGCTCTTTACCTGCTGGGCACTTCCAGGTGCTCTTGAGCATGACACTGTACCACCACCAACATCTCAGGGCACTGGTCCAGCACTAGCAGCCCCCACCCCACTCTAAATATAAACTGTGTGTTTGTGTGTGTGTGTGTGTGTGTGTGTGTGTGTGTGTGTGTGTGTGTGTGTGTGTGTGTGTGTACAGGGCTGAGTGCTGTCTCATCAGCTGCTGGACGTCAGTACTATTTCCTGTATGACAGGAAGAACTTTACTGAAGCTCAAAGATACTGCAGAGAGAAATACACAGACCTGGTCTCTGTAGACCACATGGAGGTTATGAAGATCCTGAACAACACCGCAGATCTAGACCACATGTTCTACTCCAACAACAGCTACGTGAGTTCACCTTTCTCTTTCAGGAAATGTAGGAATGCAGGAAAAAGTACAATATTCATCTTTGAAATGTAGTAGAAGTGTAAAGAGTTTGAGTTTAACCTTCAGCAGACAGAGTTTCCCTGTTGAGCTGCAGCAGAAAAACAAAGACTGTAACTTTGGAAGACGTCCACGGACAGCTCAAGCCTCAAATTAACAAACATTTGAATATATATTGTTACTGAGTGGTTGTCGTCACTTACATTGAACATCCATCCATCTTCATCCTCTTATCTGGTATCGGATCTCGGGGGCAGCAGCTCCAGCAGGGGACCCCAGACTTCCCTTTCCCAAGCCACAATAACCAGCTCTGACTGGGGGGTCCCGAGGTGTTCCCAAAACAGGTTGGAGATATAATCTCTCCACCTAGTCCTGGGTCTTCCCCGAGGCCTCCTCCCAGCTGAACATGCTTTGGTCTTACAGAGATTGCACCCCTTACTCCCGCAGCACCTCCCACAGTGTCTCCCGGGGGACCCAGTCCTACGCCTTCGCCAGATCCACAAAACACATGTAGACTGGTTGGGCATACTCCTAGGCTCCCTCCAGGTTCCTTGCCAGCGTGAAGGTCTGATCCGTTGTTCCACGACCAGGACGGAATCCGCATTGTTCCTCTTCAACCCGAAGTTCGACTATCGGCCGAACCCTCCTTTACAGCTCTGTCTCTACCATAGAGGACCTGTTAGCTGGATTTAGGAGTTCCTCATAGTGCTCCTTCCACCGCCCTATTACCTCCTCAGTTGAGGTCAACAGCGTCCCATCCTTACTGTACACAGCTTGGATGGTTCCCCGCTTCCCACTCCTGAGGTGGCCGACGGTTTTCCAGAAGCACCTTGGTGCCAACTGAAAGTCCTTCTCCATGTCTTCTCCAGGTCTTCTCCATGTCTTCTCCGAACTTCTCCCACACCCGCTGCTTTGCCTCTTTCATGGCAGAGGCTGCAGCCCTTCGGGCCCGTCGGTACCTTGCAGCTGCCTCTGGAGTCCTCCGGGATAACATATCCCGGAAAGACTCATTCAGTCGGATGGCTTCCCTGACCCCCGGTGTCCACCATGGTGTTCGTGGATTACCACCCCTTGAGGCACCTAAGACCCTAAAACCACAGCTCCCCGCCGCAGGTTCATTGAACATTGTCCACTCAGCTTCAATGCCCCCAGACTCCACCCTGGTTTAGATCAGGGACCCGGTCCTCCCAATTGCCTCTCCAAGTATTTCCATCATTACCAACGTGTGCGTTGAAGTCCCCCAGCAAAACTATGGAGTCTACCACTGGAGCGCCATACAGGATTCCATTCCCATACAGTACTCCATTCTAGCTCTTCAAGAAGGCAGAGTAATCCTAACTCTTGTTTGGTGCATATGCACAAACAACAGTCAGAGTCCGCCCCCCCCACCACCACCACCCGCAGGCGTAGGGAGGCGACCCTCTTGTCCACTGGGGTAAACTCCAACGCAGCGGCGCTCAGCCGGGGGCTTGTGAGTATCCTCACACCCTGGGCGACACCGGAGTAGGACAGAGTCCAACCTCTATCCAGGAGTACGGGTCCAGAACCGAGATTGTGCGTAGAGGTAAGCCCCACCAGATCTAACTGGTAGCGCTCCATCATTCTTTGTCTGGCCCCTCACCTGAGACCACTTTGCCATGGGAGACCCTACCAGGAGCACAAAACCCCTGACAACAGAGACCGCAGGTTCATAGGGACACACAAACCTGTCCACCACCATAAGGTGATGGTTCCTGGAACATAACAAACTTCAATCTCTGAACTGAAACTACCGTAGACGATCACACTGATAAAGGCTGTAAATGGAAAGGTCGTGTAAGAAGACGACCTTGAACACGTCAGAGAGCAGCGCGATAGAGAAATGAATAAATGCAACTTAAATATGTCTTAATATCATTGAAAATTAAAATGACGGGTAATATTTTGACGGAGGTTTGACGACCCTGTCCCTTATGGGACAAAGTTTAGTGCAACCACTGATAGGGGTATCTGTAGTATACTAGACATTGGCCTTAAATAGCAATCTTTTCCTAAATACTGCTGCTTCTGTGGGGTTGGAGCTTCAAATCTTTCTATTTGAAGAGGCAGCGATAGAAGCAGGTCGATACAAGACCCTGAAACCTAGAAACAACTAATGCAGAAAAACTAAATCATCATAAACAGTATTTACAACAGCAGAGATCTATGTTCTCGAGAAGCTCATTAAAAATCAGAAACTATCGCTAATTCTTTATCTCTCAACCAGAGAGCTGACAGGAGGGATGAAACCCTCCAGAGGAACTAAGAACTACATGTAGACCAGGAAAGAGTATTTATTTATATATTTACCTTTGAAATGTAGTAGAAGTGTAAACAGTGACATATGGTCTCCAAAAAAAAAGCTACAGCAGAATCTAATTCTTTATCTCTCAACCAGAGAGCCTGGATAGGACTGTCCCGGGACAGCTGGAGGTGGTCCCTGTCAGACCCAAGTTTCTACAAACCCGGAGAGACAGACTTCAGACGATGGGATTCAGGAGAACCAGACGCCAGTGGAAAAGCCTGCATATATATGTTTTCTAATGGATACTGGTACCACTATGATTGTGACAGCACAAAGGTGTTTCCAGTCTGTGCAGATGTCAGAGGTGAGAGTATTAACTAGTGAAGTTCCCCTTCGAACACTTTATCCTTGAGTTGAGCCTATCAACAGATGTGGATGGATAGAGGTCTGATGTTCTGCTGCCTCTACACTTCTCTCTGCTCCATTTTCAGGCTCAAATGTGACTTTTGTCCGCTCCACTATGACATGGACTGGAGCCCAGAACTACTGCAGAGACCACCACACAGACTTGGCCAGTGTGAGAAACATGACAGAGAACCAGAAGATACAGGAAATGCTAGTTGGAATAGGTTATTTGTGGATTGGCCTCTTCAGGGACCCCTGGAAGTGGTCTGATGGAAGTTCCTCCTCATTCAGCTTCTGGAAGACCGGACCACCTGATTACAAGAACAGGAACCAGATCTGCGCGGCTGCAGACTTCAGCCAATCAGGAGCCTGGGAGGGCTGGCCCTGTGACATGGAGAGAGCGTTCATTTGCTACGGTCCAGGTGAGTGGTACGGTCCAGGTGAGTGGTACGGTCCAGGTGAGTAGTCCAGGTGAGGGGTATGGTCCAGGTGAGTGGTACGGTCCAGGTAAGTGCTACGGTCCAGGTGAGTGGTACGGTCCAGGTGAGTAGTCCAGGTGAGGGGTATTGTCCAGGTGAGTGGTACGTTCCAGGAGAGTGGTACGGTCCAGGAGAGTGGTACGGTCCAGGAGAGTGGTACAGTCCAGGTGAGCCTTGATGCTCAATTCCGATTTTTATCTGACTGTTCACAATTTTTATTTTTTTTTTTAAATGTGGAACACATATAAATGAGCAATATGTCTATCTATCTGTCTATATATTGCAATCTCTCTCTTTCACTCTATCTATCTAAAACAGTAGGCTCGTTGGAGATGATCCAGGTCTGCGCAGAATCGATCCCCGGCGATCGGCGCCCGTTGCATGCTGGGTAGATTTGTGTCCGACTTGCTCTGACGTCATGCACACGTGGGCAACGGAAATCTCACGAGAGCAAGGCGGCCCCAGGTCTGAGACGCAGGGGGCCGCAGGTCTGAGACCAGGCAGCGCAGGTCTGAGACCAGGGGGCCGCAGGTCTGAGACCAGGCGGCGCAGGTCTGAGACCAGGCGGCGCAGGTCTGAGACCAGGCGGCGCAGGTCTGAGACCAGGGGGCCGCAGGTCTGAGACCAGGCGGCGCAGGTCTGAGACCAGGCGGCGCAGTTGCTTTTCACCGACTGCAAGAGCCAGGCGGACCCAGAGCATGCTGGGAAATGCCGGCTTCTCAGCTGATTTAACAGCTGATTGGTTTACAACATGATGACGTTTGATATAAACTTTTTATTGTTTTTTAATCGGAGGATTTTAGTTGCTATTTGTCTGATTTAAAGATTATTCTGTCCAGAACACACGTTGTGATAGTGACGTTAAGAAGTCAGAGAGACTAAATCTGTTCAGATCTCTGATCATCTCCAGTATGTTAATAACATCAGACCAGATCTCATGTAGAACATTCTGAGAGCTTCTCTGTCATCATTAAACCACTAGAGACTGGACCAGCTGATCTGGGGTCTGATAACATTTTATTAAATCATAATCGCACCACAGTGTTTTTGTCACTTCCTGTTCAGCCTGAAGGCGGCTGGAATCGGATGGAAACTGTCCAACTTTACCGCAGCTTTACCCCCACACCCCCCTGCTGCTGACGCCTGCTCTAGTCTACTTTACAGGCGAGGCGCAGTTCATCTCCAACGAGCCTCTTTTCTACATGTTTTGACCAGTTCTTTACCATCTTTTCCTTGTTATTCCACATGCCACTTGCTGCATGACGCCGCCACCTGCTGAAATGATGAACTGAATAATGGAGCTTCTATCTATCTATCTATCTATCTATAGGGAGGAGTTTCAGGGCCAGAAGAGACCTTGTTGAACCAGAATAAAGACTGAAGGCTGCAAAACTGGTTTAAAAGTTTTAGGTATTCGGTGAAAAGGTTTAATTGTTTTCTGCAGAGAACAATCAGAATGACAAGAACAGCTTTCACAGTGTCCAGAGTTACAGAGTGGACACCGTTCTGTGCCCCAAACAGCATAGGACAGTTCCTTATATCCCTGTGCCCCCCCGAGCAGAAACCAGGCCATGTTTGGAAACCAGTGTCATCTTAAACAGAACCATTAGTGGACCTCAGGCAGACGGTTGGACCTATTACGTCTTTCTGAATCTGTCCTCCGTGCGACCGGTCATTCTATCTCAGCTGAAAAAGAACATCTTGTCTCTTTGAATAGGCTATGGTCTCGACCTGGGACCTGGGACCTGGGACCTGGGTCCAGGGACCTGGAACCTGGGACCTGGGAACTGCTATGATAAACACGGCTTTAGACAACTGTTTCTGTCAGACTTTATGCCATTTGTCCTTGGAGGACAAATGCAAATCATTGGTTAAATGTAATTCTATCTATCTATCTATCTATCTATCTATCTATCTATCTATCTATCTATCTATCTATCTATCTATCTATCTATCTATCTATGCAGAAATAAATGTGATGGAGGTGTTACATCACGTCCCCCCCCCACCTCCCCCAATGATGGATGCAGTGTCCTGTGATCCTGCAGGGGCCTCGGTCCTAGACCACGGTCCTAGACCGCTCTATAATCTACAGATAGAGCAGGTCTAGACCACTCTATAATCTACAGATAGAGCAGGTCTAGACCACTCTATAATCTACAGATAGAGCAGGTCTAGACCGCTCTATAATCTACAGATAGACCAGGTCTAGACCGCTCTATAATCTACAGATAGAGCAGGTCTAGACTGCTCTATAATCTACAGATAGAGCAGGTCTAGACCACCAGGGCCCCTCGGTCCAGTGGGTCTGCTTCCTTGTATGCAGGTCCATTACTCCTTGTTAAATAACTCATTGGGCTGTTATTGTATGTTCCAACTTTTAAAACCATGATCTGCGTTGATGTTCTCCAGAAACCTTCATCCGCTGATATGGAGCTGGATATTTTGTGATGTAAAGTCATGTTTGAACTCATAAAGTTTCTTTGATCGTTCCAAAGTGGTTCCTGTTACAAAGAAAGTCATGAAAGTGAAGTTTGAGAAGAAGGAGAACGTGGATCTGAATGACCCTGCTGTGATGGAGGCCATGTTGAAGCAGGTACATCATGTTTTCTACTATTTTACCTTCATGAAGAACCAATCTAATATAAGTTTGGTGTCTCAGCTCCAACAGAAGCTGAGGGACCAGGGGCTGGACCACAACATCAAGCTGAGCTGGAGGAAGCAGGCCGATGGACAAGTCTTCCACAAGGAAGACCAGAAGACCAACAAGAGGAGGAGGAAGAGGGACGAGCTGTAATGCTGAGTTGCTGCGTCTCTTTCTTTCCTCTAAGATGTAACGGAGCAGAACAGAGCTGCAACTATCAGCTGATTCAGAGTCAGTTCTGGATTTTCTTTTTCAACCTGGACCCTATTTTCCCATTTAGCTGTCTAAATGATTAATGTTACCCTACAGGACAGATGTTCATCATCAGGTAGAAACAAGCTGTAATGTTACCCTACAGGACAGATGTTCAGCATCAGGTAGAAACAAGCTGTAATGTTACCCTACAGGACAGATGTTCATCATCAGGTAGAAACAAGCTGTAATGTTACCCTACAGGACAGATGTTCATCATCAGGGAGAAACAAGCTGTAATGTTACCCTACAGGACAGATGTTCAGCATCAGGGAGAAACAAGCTGTAATGTTACCCTACAGGACAGATGTTCATCATCAGGTAGAAACAAGCTGTAATGTTACCCTACAGGACAGATGTTCATCATCAGGGAGAAACAAGCTGTAATGTTACCCTACAGGACAGATGTTCAGCATCAGGTAGAAACAAGCTGTAATGTTACCCTACAGGACAGATGTTCAGCGTCAGGGAGAAACAAGCTGTAATGTTACCCTACAGGACAGATGTTCATCATCAGGGAGAAACAAGCTGTAATGTTACCCTACAGGACAGATGTTCATCATCAGGGAGAAACAAGCTGTAATGTTACCCTACAGGACAGATGTTCAGCATCAGGGAGAAACAAGCTGTAATGTTACCCTACAGGACAGATGTTCATCATCAGGTAGAAACAAGCTGTAATGTTACCCTACAGGACAGATGTTCATCATCAGGTAGAAACAAGCTGTAATGTTACCCTACAGGACAGATGTTCATCATCAGGGAGAAACAAGCTGTAATGTTACCCTACAGGACAGATGTTCAGCATCAGTCCACATCCCCTAAAAGTTCTGTTGTTGCTGCTAACAGACTTTAGTTAAAGAGTAAGATACGTTTAGTTTAACATGAAACATCCCCGAAATTATCATCACCAAACCCACCAGACTCCATGTAAATAATCACTACTTTTAGCATGTATAGAGCAGCATATCTCCACCAGACTCCATGTAAATAATCACTACTTTTAGCGTGTATAGAGCAGCATATCTCCACCAGACTCCATGTAAATAATCACTACTTTTAGTGTGTATAGAGCAGCATATCTCCACCAGACTCCATGTAAATAATCACTACTTTTAGTGTGTATAGAGCAGCATATCTCCACCAGACTCCATGTAAATAATCACTACTTTTAGCATGTATAGAGCAGCATATCTCCACCAGACTCCATGTAAATAATCACTACTTTTAGCGTGTATAGAGCAGCATATCTCCACATGTAAATTGGTGAATTAAGAGTTTATTCCAACCAGACTAGAGTGGTGATTGTTGGAACAGTAGAAAGATGAACCAAGACGACTTTAAGCAGTTTTATTTAGTTTCTGTCCACTTAGAATGAAGTGTGTTTTACGATGCTAAAAGTAGTGATTATTTACATGGAGTCTGGTGGAGATATGCTGCTCTATACACGCTAAAAGTAGTGATTATTTACATGGAGTCTGGTGGAGATATGCTGCTCTATACATGCTAAAAGTAGTGATTATTTACATGGAGTCTGGTGGAGATATGCTGCTCTATACATGCTAAAAGTAGTGATTATTTACATGGAGTCTGGTGGGTTTGGTGACGGTGATTTCTTTTTCATGGTAAACTAAAAGGATCTTACTCTTTAACTAAATAGGGTCCATGTTGAAAACTACTGAAGTTACACTATTTTTAGACGCATTTGATCATATCTTAATATATTATATGGAGATTAGATGCTTTTCTTGTTATATTTGATCATGTCTTAATATATTATATGGAGATTAGATGCTTTTCTTGTTATATTTGATCATATCTTAATATATTATATGGAGATTAGATGCTTTTCTTGTTATATTTGATCATATCTTAATATATTATAAGGAGATTAGATGCTTTTCTTGTTATATTTGATCATGTCTTAATATATTATATGGAGATTAGATGCTTTTCTTGTTATATTTGATCGTATCTTAATATATTATATGGAGATTAGATGCTTTTCTTGTTATATTTGATCGTATCTTAATATATTATATGGAGATTAGATGCTTTTCTTGTTATATTTGATCATATCTTAATATATTATAAGGAGATTAGATGCTTTTCTTGTTATATTTGATCATATCTTAATATATTATATGGAGATTAGATGCTTTTCTTGTTATATTTGATCATTAACTTGTGTGAATGCTGATAATTAATTATCTGTCTCTTAGCAACAAGACCAGCTCTTCTTCTGAAACCGTTTGATTATCTACACAAATAATAAAATTATTCTTATTCCAGACATCTGATTTCATCTGGAATCATTCTTTTTCATGGTAAACTAAAAGGATCTTACTCTTTAACTAAATAGGGTCCATGTTGAAAACTACTGAAGTTACACTATTTTTAGACGTATTTGATCATATCTTAATATATTATATGGAGATTAGATGCTTTTCTTGTTATATTTGATCATATCTTAATATATTATAAGGAGATTAGATGCTTTTCTTGTTATATTTGATCATGTCTTAATATATTATATGGAGATTAGATGCTTTTCTTGTTATATTTGATCATATCTTAATATATTATATGGAGATTAGATGCTTTTCTTGTTATATTTGATCATATCTTAATATATTATAAGGAGATTAGATGCTTTTCTTGTTATATTTGATCATATCTTAATATATTATAAGGAGATTAGATGCTTTTCTTGTTATATTTGATCATATCTTAATATATTATATGGAGATTAGATGCTTTTCTTGTTATATTTGATCATATGTTAATATATTATATGGAGATTAGATGCTTTTCTTGTTATATTTGATCATATCTTAATATATTATATGGAGATTAGATGCTTTTCTTGTTATATTTGATCATTAACTTGTGTGAATGCTGATAATTAATTATCTGTCTCTTAGCAACAAGACCAGCTCTTCTTCTGAAACCGTTTGATTATCTACACAAATAATAAAATTATTCTTATTCCAGACATCTGATTTCATCTGGAATCATTTCACCTGTCTGTCTGTCTGCCTGCCTGCCTGCCTGCCTGCCTGCCTGCCTGCCTGCCTGCCTGCCTGCCTGCCTGCCTGCCTGCCTGCCTGCCTGCCTGCCTGCCTGCCTGCCTGCCTGCCTGCCTGCCTGAGTTTTAACATAAGATGTTGTTCTGGTTAGAGCTTCTGGTGAAGCCTTAATACACCAACACACTGGGCTCCCTGCTCCTTCACCACATTAGGCCGTTCCAACGTTGAGCTTCCTGTAAAGTTAAATTAGAGGCAGAATGAGGCTCGTAGGATGGACCTGGGTTCATAAACAGTAAATAGATGCAAAGGCCGGTTGATGGTTTAGTGAAAATATGTAAAATAATAACAACATCCAGTAAAAAGCAGCTTTGTAAAGCAGGTCTCGTGTTTGTCGTCAGAGATCGATGACAACCAGGATTTCATTTAAAATGATTTTATTTATGATGTGTTCAATAAGTAAAGGGACAGTAATACAAAGCATACAGGTGTGTGTGTGTGAGTGTATGTGTGTGTGTGTCAGTGTGTGTGTGTGTGTGTGTGTGTGTGTGTGTGTGTGTGTGTGTGTGTGAGAGTGTTTGTATATTTGTATATAGCTGCAGGCATCAACCATTTTTAGAGAAAGAGGAACCGTTTCCATTGTCTGTTCTGCTCATTATTTGCCTAACATGTAAATAGTTACGGAGGAGGACAAATAACAAGAGTTCTATGAGCAGGGTCCTCACAGCGAGGACGACAGAGAGCAGCGTCCTGTCTGAAGACACAGAGAGGACGACAGAGAGCAGCGTCCTGTCTGAAGACACAGCGAGGACGACCCAGACCAAGATGGACAGACTTCTTCTGCTCATCATGGCTGCATCAGGTGAGTGTTTCATGTTTCATAAATGTTAATAGTCTTTATTATTACGGCACATTTACATATCGGTGGGACAACAGGACTCTTATCACAGTTTATTCATTTCCACAAACTAAGAGACGTCAGCTCAGTAATCATTAGTTATGTTATGAGCTCCTTCTGGTCAAATAGTTCCTGTTGAAACACAACAGAGGACTCGGCCCAGTCCACTTTAAAGAGACAATGACGGTTAGTAATCATTAGTTATGTTATGAGAAAAGTGTTTGTCTGAAAACCTAATCAAATCAAATAATATATTAATAATAATAATAATAATAATAATAATAATAATAATAATAACTAGAAAATTCTGCAGATATTTTATCAGTGTGTCTGCTATTGGGGCTCATCCGAATATCAATAAAACCTAATAAAAAATAAAAGTGTTTTGTGTCTTAACCCGTCAGAGTTTCTTCTGTTTCCCAGAAACAGCTGTGACGTAGCGAGAGCTGAACCAATCAGACTCCACGTAGGAACCAGTCCCATAGTCTCCATAGTTACACGTCTGAGACCGGAACAAGATTTCCTACATTTTGACCAATAATGAAGTCTGAAGAGTTAAAACTGGAGGACAGAGAGACATCGTACTGCAGCCCCCCCTCTGTCCCCCCCTCTATCTCTCACCATGCACCACATACACACACATTGGAAACTTCAGTTAGGAGTCAGTTGGTCAACATGGCCTCCAGGGATCAGTGTCCTGATAGGTGTGTGTGTGTGTGTCTCTCTCTGTCTCTTTCCGTCTCTCTCTCTGTCTCGCTGTGTCTCTCTCTCTCTCTGTGTGTGTCTCTGTGTGTGTGTGTGTGTGTGTGTGTGTATACTGTATGTGTGTGTGTATGAGTGTGTGTGTCTGTGTGTGTGTGTGTTTGTGTCTCTCTCAGTGTGTGTGTATGTGTGTTTACGTGTGTGTGTGTGTGTGTCTGTGTGTCTCTGTGTGTGTGTGTCTCTGTGTGTGTGTGTGTGTGTGTGAGTGTGGTGTGTGTGGTGTGTGTGTGTCTGTGTGTGTCATGTGTGAGTGTGTTGTGTCTTTGTGTGTGTGTGTGTGTGTGTGAGTGTGTTGTGTGTGTGTCTCTGTGTGTGTGTGTGTGTGTCTGTGTGTGTGTGTGTGTGTGTGTGTCTCTCTCTGTGTGTGTGTGTGTGTCTCACTCTGTGTGTGTGTGTCTGTGTGTGTGTGTGTGTCTGTGTGTGGTGTGAGTGTGTTGTGTGTTTGTGTGTGTCTCTGTGTGTGTGTGTGTGTCTCTGTGTGTGTATGTGTGTGTGAGTGTGGTGTGTCTCTGTGTGTGTGTGTCTGTGTGTGTGTGTGGTGTGTGAGTGTGTTGTGTGTGTGTCTCTGTGTGTGTGTGAGTGTGTGTGTCTCTGCGTGTGTGTGTCTGTGTGTGTCTGTTTGTGTGTGTGTGTCTGTGTGTGTCTCTCTGCGTGTGTATGTGTGTGTGTCTGTCTCTGTGTGTGTGTGTGTTTGTCTGTGTGTGTGTGTGTGTGTCTGTGTGTGTCTCTCTGTGTGTGTGTGTCTCTTTGTGTGTGTGTGTGTCTCTGTGTGTGTGTGTCTGTGTGTGTCTCTCTGTGTGTGTGTATGTGTGTGTGAGTGTGTGTGTGTGTGTGTGTGTGTGTGTCTCTGTGTGTGTGTGTGTGTCTCTCTCTGTGTGTGTGTGTGTCTGTGTGTGTGTGTGTCTCTGTGTGTGTATGTGTGTGTGAGTGTGTTGTGTGTGTGTCTGTGTGTGTGTGTGTGTGTGTGTGTGTGTCTGTGTGTGTGTCTCTGTGTGTGTATGTGTGTCTCTCTGTATGTGTGTGTGTGTCTCTGTGCGTGTGTGTATGTGTGTGTGAGTGTGTGTGTGTGTGTTGTGTGTGTGTCTCTGTGTGTGTGTGTGTGTTTGTGTCTCAGTCTCTGTGTGTGTGTGTATGTGTGTGTGTGTGTCTGTTTGTGTCTCTGTCTCTGTGTGTGTGTGTATGTGTGTGTGTGTCTGTCTGATATCTGAAGAGTTCGTGAACGTTTAAAGTTTGAAGCACGTCTGTAGGTGACAGTCTGAAGAAGCTGAAACATGTTGGGAGCAGAAGAAGATTTGAAGCTTGCTCTCATTGACTTTAATGTTAAAAAAAATGTTTAAAAGCTTAATATTTGAAAAATTATAAATAGTAGAAAAATAGTAGAAGAAGTCCCATCATCTGCTGAAAGAGCTGAAGATTGTAACGGTTTAAATAGCAGAAGTTAGAGAGAGCCAAAAAACGTACGGAATAAGAATAATAAAGAAAGAACCGAATAACAATAGTTGGAATGCATTCCCACAAGAAGTATGAGCAATAATAAGTCTTTGCTCTCGTCTCAGGATTTTTCTCTCGATGTGTGTGTCATGGCGGGGGCACGTTCCTATTGGCCAGTAGGGCGGGGCCACGTTCCTATTGGCCAGTAGGGCGGGGGGATGTTTCTATTGGCCAGTAGGGCGGGGCCACGTTCCTATTGGCCAGTAGAGCGGGGCCATGTTTCTATTGGCCAGTTGGGTGGGGCCGCGTTCATATTGGCCAGTTGGGTGAGCACCATCTTGTCTGGGAGTCCATCTGAATCATTACACCATGAAAACGCTTTTTTGATTTCAGTGTGATGACGATTTCTCTCCAACAATTTGTAATGTAATAAAGAACCAATTCCACCATCCATCATCCATCCATCCATCATCCATCCATCCATCATCCATCCATCATCCATCATCCATCTTCATCCATCCATCATCCATCCATCTTCATCCATCATCCATCCATCCATCCATCCATCCATCATCCATCCATCCATCCATCCATCCATCCATCATCCATCCATCTTCATCCATCCATCCATCCATCCATCTTCATCCATCCATCCATCCATCCATCCATCCATCCATCCATCCATCCCTCCACTAACCCTCTCTGCCTCCCTTGCTCATAGGGTTTAGAACCAGTTCTAGCTCCATATTAAAGTCGACTCTGACGTGATGATAGTCAAGTCGCTGTCGACCAATCAGTGATGGCGTCATTGACAGGAATCAGGAGGGAGAATGGGAAGACTGTGGGATCCTTATGCTAAGCTAACGTTATGTGATGCTTTGGTTTCTTTTTCTCCTTCTTTGGTGTTTTGGTCCTGTCTTGTCTCCTTGTGTTTGTGTCTTAGTGTCCTCCCGGTCTTGTGTCTTAGTGTCCTCCCGGTCTTGTGTCTTAGTGTCCTCCCGGTCTTGTGTCTTAGTGTCCTCCCGGTCTGGTGTCTTAGTGTCCTCCCGGTCTGGTGTCTTAGTGTCCTCCCGGTCTTGTGTCTTAGTGTCCTCCCGGTCTGGTGTCTTAGTGTCCTCCCGGTCTTGTGTCTTAGTGTCCTCCCGGTCTGGTGTGGTAGTCTCCGTCTTGTAGTCCCCTGTGAGTGTCTGTATGTTCTGTTTCCTGTTTTATTTTGAAGGTTGGTCTCTGTCTTGTCTTGTCTCTAGTTTTACTTCCTGTCTGTGTGATTGCCCCGCCCTAATGTGATTCACCTGATGTATCACCTGTTCCTCGTTACCTCGTTACCTCTTGTATTTAACCTCTGTGTCCCTTTGTCTCTCATCAGATCCTTCTTGTGTGTTTGTGCCGTGCTGGTCTTCGTCCTGTCTCAGGTTTCCAGGTGTTTCCAGGTGTCTCCAGGTGTTTCCAGGTGTTGTCCCCGTTCCCGTGGCCTGTTATCCCCGTGACTTCTTCTTTTGTTAGTTTGGTTTTTGGGACTTTGTTTTAGATCCTGTGCTTCCTGTGTTTTTTGAGTAAAATAAAGCCTTGGAACCCTCTCCTGCCGGCCTGGCCTTCTCTGCTTCTGGGTCCTCGCTCTGCTCTCGTCCCACGTTGTGTCCTCACATGTCAGGATCTCACAGTCAGTAGCTCAGTCCATAGGGAGTTGGGTTGGGAACTGGAGGGTCGCAGTTTCAAGTCCCCATACGGACCAAAGTACGGAGTGGATTGCTGGCCTCTTTACCTGCTGGGTACTGCCAGGTGCTCTTGAGCAAGGCACTGTACCACCACCAACATCTCAGGGCACTGGTCCAGCACTAGCAGCCCCCCACTATAAATATAAAATATAAGTGTGTGTGTGTCTCTACAGGGCTGATTGCTGTCTCATCAGCTGCTATACGTGGGATCTATTTTGGGTATGACAGGAAGAACTTTACTGAAGCCCAAAGATACTGCAGAGAGAAATACACAGACCTGGTCTCTGTAGACCACACGGAGGTTACGAAGTACCTGAACAACACCGCAGAATTAGACAAAATGGTCTACTCCAACAACAGCTACGTGAGTTCACCTTTCTCTTTCAGGAAATGTAGGAATGCAGGAAAAAGTACAATATTCATCTTTGAAATGTAGTAGAAGTCTAAAGAGTTTGAGTTTAACCTTCAGCAGACAGAGTTTCCCTGTTGAGCTGCAGCAGAAAAACAAAGACTGTAACTTTGGAAGATGTCCACGGACAGCTCAAGCCTCAAATTAACAGAAACATTTGAATATATATTGTTACTGAGTGGTTGTCGTCACTTACATTGAACATCCATCTTCGTCTGCTTATCCGGTATCGGGTCGCGGGGGCAGCAGCTCCAGCAGGGGACCCCAAACTTCCCTTTCCCGAGCTACATTAACCAGCTCCGACTGGGGGGTCCCAAGGCGTTCCCAGAACAGGTTGGAGATATAATCTCTACACCTAGTCCTGGGTCTTCCCCAAGGCCTCCTCCCAGCTGGACGTCCCTCCACCTAGTCCTGGGTCTTCCCCGAGGCCTCCTCCCAGCTGAACATGCTTTGGTCATACAGAAATTGCATGGCCCGGAGAAAGGACCCCCTCACCCCATACTCCCGCAGCACCTCCCACAGTGTCTCCCGGGGGACCCAGTCATATGCCTTCTCCAGATCCACAAAACACATGTAGACTGGTTGGGCATACTCCTAGGCTCCCTCCAGGATCCTTGCAAGAGTGAAGATCTGATCCATTGTTCCACGACCTGGACGGAATCCGCATTGTTCCTCTTCAACCCGAAGTTCGACTATCGGCCGAACCCTCCTTTCCAGCTCTGTCTCTACCATAGAGGACATGTTAGCATCATCCTCCAGCTTTGTCTCTACCATAGAGGACATGTAAGCTGGATTTAGGAGTTCCTCATAGTGCTCCTTCCACCGCTCTATTACCTCCTCAGTTGAGGTCAACAGCGTCCCATCCTTACTCTACACAGCTTGGATGATTCCTTGCTTCCCCCTCCTGAGGTGGCCGACGGTTTTCCAGAAGCACCTTGGTGCCGACTGAAAGTCCTTCTCCATGTCTTCTCTAGGTCTTATTCATGTCTTCTCCGAACTTCTCCCACACCCGCTGCTTTGCCTCTGTCACGGCAGAGGCTGCAGCCCTTCGGGCCCGTCGGTCCCTTGCAACTGCCTCCGCAGTCCTCTGGGATAACATATCCCGGAAAGACTTCTTCAGTCGGACGGCTTCCCTGACCACCGGTGTCCACCAGGGTGTTTGTGGGTTACCGCCCCTTGAGGCACCTAAGACCCTAAAACCACAGCTTCCCGCCGCATTGAACATTGTCCAATCAGGGGCGTGGCTGAACACCATGGAGTGAGGTCGCATTTCCCGTGGCTCCGCCAAGAAATGGCATTTATTTTTTCATTTTAAGCACAGTTTGACATTATCTTAACGTAAATAATGCTCTAAAGCAACGTTTGTTTGGTCACACATCCTTTTTTTCAACCTCCTTCTTTGACTGTCGACTCTTCTAAATGTCCGTCGAAGCAGGCCGCAAATAACCCTTGGACTTGGCGTGCTGGCTCCTGCTGCTTGGACGAACGAGTCCCTACGGACATATTTCCCCATCACTTTGGCTCATATTGGTCGGCGAAGGGCGATTGTACCACTGTCTCTACCAGCAGCGGAAGGTAGTGAGTACCATATATCGCAAAAGAGGACTGTTGTGCCCCACTAGCGTTTGGTTATCTAGCCCGGTAGCTAACATTGCGGCTAACGCTGTTAGCGCCTGGAAGAAAACTTTTGAACTTAAAAGACTCTACTTTGAACCTCCTCAACTGGGCTGCACCCCAGCGTTTACATACGTATATTTGTCATTAGAGTCCTTGCATGCTTGGTAACTCGCTGTCATGGGTGACAAAAAAGATTCCGCCAAGCCTCGGGCTAAAAGAAATCCTACAGAGCAGGCTTCCAGTGCAGCCTTGGCCTCGACCGCACCCGTAGGCAGTGAGGGGTCACCACTCACGCTGGAAATGCTTGTCAAGGCCCTTGAGGGATTGAAACAAGACATATATGATGCACTGGGCTCAAAGATTGACTCATTTTCTAGTACACTGCGGTCTGAAATGACTCTGTTTAAGGAGGAGCTGAAATCATCTGTGGCTACACTGCAGACAACAGTGGACTTGCATGCATCCACCATAAAAGACCTCGAACTGTCTGCTACCACCTGCAGTGACGATTTAGCCAATCTCAGTGGCACAGTGAACTTACTCAAAGATTAAATTAGCACACTCAAAGCTAAATGTGATGACTTAGAGGGAAGATCAAGACGTAACAATGTGCGCCTGGTGGGTCTCCCAGAGGGTCTGGAACGTCCGCGTCCCAGAGAATTCATTTCTACACTTCTGCAGGACCTGCTACATTTGGATGAGGCTCCTCTTCTTGACCGAGCCCACAGGTCACGTCGACAGAGACCCAACGAAGGGGCTGTGCCACTACCTGTCATCATCAGAGTCCACTATTTTCACATCAGAGACCAGATTCTGCGTCGAGCGGGGGAAGCCAGCCCTTTGCTACATCTTGGCAAGAAACTATCAATCTCTCTCCGATTTCTCCCCTTCTGTGGCCAAGAAGCGCTCAGAATTTGTGGAGGCTAAGCGTCTCCTGCACACCTGCCCAGGCGTCAAATTTGGCCTCTACTATCCGGCTGAGCTGAGGATCACTTTGCCAGGTGGAGCTCTCCAACAATTTACGGATCCTGCTCTCGCAATAGTCTTTATTAATAAAGACTTGAGGAAGTCTGCTTCTCCAGACCCAGAATGAGGGGAGCAGCGATACAGTCCTGTCAAAGAACATATTACTCTTATGTCATGATTGAGTGATACTGCATCCTTTTTGATTTACTTACTAATTAATTTTCCTAATGCCATGCACAAAGTCCGTTCTGCCTTAGCCACTTCTCTCACTAACATATTCCCTTTCTTTATTAGTAGACTCCTACAGTAAATAATTGCATTATATATTGGTTTACTGTGCTTTTTATTTTTATTTTTTTTCTTCCACATACTACATATGCGGCCTAGAAGTTGCCATCTTCTTGGCCTGTAATGGAGCCTTTGTTAGCCACTAGGTCTTCTATGTTTTTTAGGAAGAGCCCAGGGGCTTGTAATGGGGGGGACACCCGCATCTTGTTTGGGAAGATGCTTCAGTGGGTGGGAAAATGTTCATTATTTTGCTTGTTTGTTCATCTGTTCTTGTTTGTTTTTAGGTTCACTACAACTGGTCTTCTTATGCTCACAGTGCCACAGTCCGTTCATCCCCCTTTCTCTCTGTGTCTCCAAGTATGATTCAGATTGGTCCAATGAGGCAGCCAGCTGGGGACACGCTCAGAATCTGTAGTTGGAACTGTAAAGGTTTGAACCATCCAATAAAACGTAGTAAAGTGCTCCACCATCTCCGTCACTTGGGCGCCCAGATTGCATTCCTTCACTCATTTAAAAGTCTCTGACCACTCAAGACTTAGGAGGGGCTGGGTTGGGCAACTTTATCACTCCACCTTTCATAGCAAAGCCAGAGGTGCTGCCATTCTGATCCACAAATCCATACCTTTTGTCTCTTCCAGTACTATCCTAGACCCTAATGGTAGATATGCTATTGTCAAAGGGCATATTCATAGTACCAAGCTGATCCTTGCTAATATATATGCACCGAACTGGGATGATGCAGACTTTCTTCGTAATCTGTTTTCTAGGATCCCTGATATGTCGTCACAACTGCTTGTGCTCGGGGGTGATTTCAATTGCTGGTTGGGCTCATTGGATCGGTCTTCCACTAAACCTACTACTCCTTCAAAATCTTCCAAAGCTATTAAAAACTTTCTTAAAGAATTCTCAGTCACCGATTCGTGGCGCTTCTTTAACCCCACAGGCAGGGGATATTTGTTCTTCTCACCTGTACACCGTACTTATACCCGCATTGATTATTTATTCTTAGACAATAGACTTATACCCTTAGTTTGCTCATGTTCTTATAGCTCCATCGTCATATCCGACCATGCTCCCCTGACTTTAGATCTTGCACTAGGTGGTGAGCTGAATTCCCGGGCTCTGTGGCGCTTTAACACACGTTTGCTGTCCGATGACAAATTTGTCTCTTTTCTGAATGCTCAGATCGATCTGTTTATAGAAACAAATGAAACACCTAATGTCTCACCGTCTCTTCTCTGGGAGACTTTTAAAGTCTATATTAGGGGACAAATTATGTCATACACGAGCTATGAGAGGAAACAACGAAGAAAGAAAATATCTGATCTGATGACTCAAATATTACAATTGGATAATGTATATGCAGCATCACCTTCCCCTAACGTATATAAGGACCGCTTGTCTTAACAGGCGGAGTTTGACAATTTGGCAGCAGCTCATGCTACTCATGCTACTAAAGTCACAATATGCTCATTATGAATACGGAGACAAACCAAGTAAGCTGCTTTCTCACCAACTACGCCAGGCTTGTTCAATACATCAAATCACCCAGGTCCAGACTCCCACTGGGGTAACGACTGACCCTAAGCGAATTAATGACGAATTAAAGCGCTTTTATACGTCACTGTATACGTCTGAACAGTCAACTGAGCCCTCAGATTTTGATTCTTTTTTCAGCTCCATTACTGCCCCAAGTATTGACCCCACCTCCAACCTCCAGCTGGAAGAGCCTATAACATTGGGGGAAATTCGAAGAGCGGCTGGTAAAATGCAGTGCTCTAAATGTCCCGGCCCAGACGGGTATCCTATTGAATTCTATAGAAAGTTTATGGATAGGATAGCCCCTCTTCTGCTTAAAATGTTTTTATTTTCAGTGGACACTGCCTCTCTTCCCCAGACCATGTCACGGGCCTCTATTTCTTTGATATTAAAAAAGAATAAAGACCCTCTTATTTATGGATCCTATCGACCAATTTCATTACTGAATGTGGACTACAAAATCCTAGCTAAACTACTGGCCATGCGTCTGGAAACAGTTTTGCCATCTATAATCTCCCTTGACCAGACTGGATTTATTAGGAATAGATATGCCTTTTCAAATGTTAGGCGCCTATTTCATGTTATGTACAACTCTTCAAATGCCGCTGAGCCTGAATTTGTAATTTCCTTGGATGCTGAGAAGGCTTTCGACAGGGTGGAGTGGGGCTATCTTCTTCATGTTTTAGGGAAGTTTGGCTTTGGTGAGAAAATTATTGCATGGATTCGTCTGTTGTATTCATCTCCACTTGAGTCAATCCGAACCAATAACGACCATTCAAACTATTTCCCCCTCTTCAGAGGCTCTAGACAGGGATGCCCACTATCCCCTCTGCTTTTTGCTGTTGCTATTGAGCCCCTAGCTATCGCACTTCGATCTAACGTTACCGGGGTGACTAGGGGCAGCCTTGAGCAGAAAGTTTCACCTTATGCGGATAATCTGCTTCTTTATATTTCTAGGCCTAATACTTCTATCCCAACTGCACTCTCGCTCCTTCAGTTATTTGGCTCAATCTCTGGCTACAAGTTAAATTTGGATAAGAGCGAACTATTCCCAGTAAACGCTGCCGCTCAGAAATTTCCTTACCAAACAATCCCATTCAAGGTAGTCCACGACAAATTTACATATCTCGGGGTCCAGGTGACAAAAAAGTTTAAAAATCTTTTTAAGTATAATTTTAAGCCTCTCTTTACTAGAACACGGGACGATTTTGAGAGGTGGTCTCTACTACCTTTATCTGTGGCTGGCCGGATAAACACAGTAAAGATGAATATTTTACCACTTATCACTTATTTCAATGTATCCCAATCTTTATTCCAAAATCGTTCTTCAGGAAACTTGATGGGGCTATTTCGGCGTTTATCTGGAATAACAGGACCCGGAGAATCCGCAACATATTTCTCCAAAGGCCAAGGGTGCTGGGGGGAATGGCCTTACCTAATTTTAATTATTATTATTGGGCAACCAACCTCCGTATGATCCACTACTGGCTGCGTGCCGACAGTTTACACAATGCCCCAGCGTGGTTGAAACTGGAGGCGGCCTTGTGTTCGCCATGCTTACTAGCCGCTCTGGTTTACACATCCAAGGGCTCAGTCTGCACAGAATACAGTCAAAATATTCTAGTTAAGACTACTCTCAAGATGTGGAACCAGTTTAGATGCCATTTTGGGCTCAACTCCTTTTCAATGCAGGCCCCTGTAAGTAAAAATCACACCTTCAAACCCTCGCTGAGAGATGGAGCATTTACCCTGTGGTCTAATCACGGCATAAAATCCTTTAAGGACCTATATATTGAGGGCGTCTTTGCCTCCTTCCCCCAGATTATGGCTAAATACAAGATTCCCAAGAGTCACTTTTTCAGATATTTACAAATCCGTAGCTTTGTAAAGAGTCTTAGCCCCCTTTTTCCCTCCCATCCAGCAACCCCAGCTATTGATATGTTGCTATTGCCACCACTGATATCAAAAGGTGCCATCTCGTATGGTTATGATAAAATCCTCTCTCTCAGAAGTGGCCAACTTTCAGTTATCAAAACACAATGGGAAGAGGACATAGGTGAAGAACTCAACCAGGGCCTCTGGGAACATATTGTTCTTAGAGTACACTCTTCATCCCTGTGTGCCAAACATGGCCTGATCCAGTGTAAATTAATACATCGCACTTATTGGACAAAACTCCAGCTTTCTAAAATATATCCCAACATTGATCCTGCTTGTGACAGATGCAAAATAGCTCCAGCCTCTCTTATTCATATGTTTTGGTCATGCCCGTCTCTCCAGAGCAACTGGTCAAATATCTTTGGGGCACTTTCAGGGGTTCTCGGTATAACCTTGGACCCAAATGTATTGACAGCCCTCTTTGGAGTCATGCCAACCAAAGATGAATGCAGATTTTGTAGCCTTCCTAATGTTACTGGCTAGACGATTGATCCTACTTCGCTGGAAGTCTCCTTCTCCTCCCTCATTTGAGTCCTGGATCAGAGGTGCTCTCTATTTTAGTAGGCTAGAAAAAATCAAACATACGTTACGTGGCTCCTCAACTAAATTCTCTCAAATCTGGCAGCCTTTTTTTAACCACATAGAAACAGTGCAATTCCACAGTATACCTCAGTGAAGATGACTGCCCTTGTTCTAACTTTCTAATGGAGTTTTTCCACTGCGTGGTATCTACTCGACTCGACTCGACTCTACTCGCCTTTTTTGGTTTTCCATTACGAAAAAAAGTCCCTGGGACCTGCTACCAGGTACTTTTTTTAGTACTACCTCAGTCGAGGTTCCAAGCGAGCTGAGGCGATACCATAAGGTGACGTGAAAACCTGCAGACTAATGGTTGGTCGGAGGACCGTCTCTTATGACTGCTGACTGCTGATTGGTCGGAGGACCGTCACTTATGACTGCTGACTGCTGATTGGTCGGAGGACCGTCACTTATGACTGCAGACTGCTGATTGGTCGGAGGACCGTCACTTATGACTGCGTTTTTAGCAAACAAGAGTGCGGAGTGTGTCCGGAACAACAGTGACATTTAAAAAAAAAAAAAACACCGACAGATTATCTTCTCTCTGCACTATTCTCACTTTTCTATTCTCACTATTCAACATTAAGGGCTATTATTTTGCATGTCGTTTCCAATATTGCACACTGTTACTTGAAAAAAAAACAAGACAATATATCAAAGAAAAGATTTTATTTAGCTCTTCAAGTAGCGCATCAAACCCTCCCGTACATCCTGGTCTTCTTCCTCTGCACCCTGCGACAGTGTCCCCCGGCTCTGCTGGCCCAGATGCATCCCAGTCATCGACATAAGTCTCTCCGTGACTCTCATAAACATTTTACAAAGCACAGCAGGTCAAAACCAGAGATTTCACCAGTTATACGTCGAACGCCCCAAACAGACGTCTGCGGCGGCGATTTAGCAAAGCGTGAAGGATCTGAAACACACACAGTACACAGCAGACATATTTTGGTGCGTAATCGTTGCTAAAGTTCATGTACTTTTATATAGCGTATAGTAAACTGTGACCCTGAACACATGCAAATGTTAGCTAACGTTACCAGGAAACTTAACTTACCCTTTTGTGTCGTCATGGCGACGTCTGAACTCCGTCAGAATTCCCAAACTCCTGTTTTTTTTCAGCAGTGATTTTTGTTGCTTCCTTCAGCTTCTTTCCAAACAATTTTTCTTCTGGCCGAGAATCAAAACAAACACCTCCAACGTGATGTTGTGAGTCGCGTTGAAAATTACATCATGGCAATTACCGGCTGCGTAGCTATGGTAACCAGCCACGCTGAGGCGTTACTCAATCTGCAATGGAAAACGGACGCAGAGCGCGTTGAGTCGAGTAGAGCCGAGTCGAGGCGAGCTGTTACCATCAGTGGAAAAACGCCATTACACTTGAGTGGACTGTGGTACTAGTATAATCATTCCTGTTATAAGAAACAATGAAGACCATGTTCTGTGTGTTGTATGCATCTGTTTTATATAACGGTTTTCTATAAGTGCAGTGAATATATGCGTGTACTTTTATTTTATTTAAATAATTACTTTTTTTTAATATTTTTTTGTGTGTATGTATACAGTAGATGCAGTATATGTGTATGTGTTTGTGTGTGTGTATGTGTATGTGTTTGTGTGTGTGTATTTGTGTATGTATGTGTGTATATATATATGTATGTGTGTGTGTATGTGTATATATATGTATGTATGTATGTATGTATGTGTATATATATGTGTATATATGTATGTGTGTGTGTATGTATGTGTATATATTTTAACCTTACTTTTGTCCTATACACAGATCACGATTGCACTGAAAATTGTTGTTTTTGAAAAAATGCTCATTAAAAGATTTTGAAAAAAAAAAAAAAAACATTGTCCAATCAGCTTCAATGCCCCCAGACTCCACAGGACCCCCCAGCCTCCACAGCGACCCCCAGCTTCCACAGGGAACCCGGCATCCACTGGGCCCCCAACCTCCACAGGGATGCACAAAAAACTCCACTGGAGGTGTGAGTTGAAAGTCTGTCGGACAGGGGCCTCATCCAGACGTTCCCAATTTACTTGCACTACCCGTTTGGGCTTACCAGGTCTGTCCAGAGTCCCCCCGACCCCTTACCAGGTCTGTCCAGCATCCCCTCCCACCTTACCAGGTCTGTCCAGAGTCCCCTTCCCGACCCAACTCACCACCAGATGGTGATCAGTTGACAACTCCACCCAAGTGTCCAAAACATACGGCATCAGATCAGATGAAACGATTAGAAAATCGATCATTGACCTTCGACCTAGGGTGCTCCGGTACCACGTACACTTATGAGCACCCTAGGGTGCTCTGGTACCTCGTACACTTATGAGCACCCCTATGCTTGAACATGGTGTTTGTTATGGACAAACCATGACTAGACCAGAAGTCCAACAACAGACCACCACCCTGGTTTAGATCAGGGACCCAGTCCTCCCAATTAGCCTCTCCAAGTATTTCCATCATTACCAACGTGTGCGTTGAAGTCCCCCAGCAAAACTATGGAGTCCACCACTGGAGCCCCATACAGGACTCCATTCCCATACAGCACTCCATTCTAGCTCTTCTAGAAGGCAGAGTACTCCTAACTCTTGTTTGATGTATATGCACAAACAACAGTCAGAGTCCGCCCCCCCCCCACCACCCGCAGGCGTAGGGAGGCGACCCTCTCGTCCACTGGGGTAAACTCCAACGCAGCGGCGCTCAGCCGGGGGCTTCTGAGTATCCCCAAATCCGCCCAGCGCCTCACACCCTGGGCGACTCCGGAGTAGGACGGAGTCCAACCCCTATCCAGGAGTATGGGTCCAGAACTAAGATTTTGCATAAAGGTAAGCCCCACCAGATCTAACTGGTAGCGCTCCATCAATCTTTGTCTGGCCCCTCACCTGAGACCACTTTGCCATGGGAAACCCTACCAGGAGCACAAAACCCCTGACAACAGAGACCGCAGGTTCATAGGGACACACAAACCTGTCCACCACCATAAGGTGATGGTTCCTGGAACATAACAAACTTCAATCTCTGAACTGAAACTACCGTAGACGATCCAACTGATAAAGGCTGTAAATGGAAAGGTCGTGTAAGAAGACGACCTTGAACACGCCAGAGAGCAGCGCGATAGAGAAATGAATAAACTTAAATATGTCTTAATGTCATTGAAAATTAAAATGACGGGTAATATTTTGACGGAGGTTTGACGACCCTGTCCCTTATGGGACAAAGTTTAGTGCAACCACTGATAGGGGTATCTGTAGTATACTAGACATTGGCCTTAAATAGCAATCTTTTCCTAAATACTGCTGCTTCTGTGGGGTTGGAGCTTCAAATCTTTCTATTTGAAGAGGCAGCGATAGAAGCAGGTCGATACAAGACCCTGAAACCTGGAAACAACTAATGCAGAAAAACTAAATCATCACAAACAGTATTTACAACAGCAGAGATCTATGTTCTCGAGAAGCTCATTAAAAATCAGAAACTATCGCTAATTCTTTATCTCTCAACCAGAGAGCCTGGATAGGACTGTCCCGGGACAGCTGGAGGTGGTCCCTGTCAGACCCAAGTTTCTACAAACCCGGGCAGACGGACTTCAGACGATGGGGGTCAGGAGAACCAAACACCAGTGGAAAAGCCTGCACATTGATGGATCAAAATGGATACTGGGACGACTACAGCTGTGACAGCCTAACAATGTATCCAGTCTGTGCAGAAGTCAGAGGTGAGAGTATTAACTAGTGAAGTTTCCCTTCTCTGCTTCTCGTTGCCTCTTTGTTTTCATTACTCCGGTCTCCGTAGTAACAGTTACTCCGGTCTCCGTAGTAACAGTCACTCCGGTCTCCGTAGTAACAGTCACTCCGGTCTCCGTAGTAACAGTCACTCCGACTAACAGCAGCTTCCAGCCAGTTGGTGCCATTCAAAGAGCTTTCCAGCTGACTGAGATAATAAGACGGCAGAATGAGAGGGGACCAGCTCAGTGGGGCCTCAGCACCCCCCCAGAGGAAGACCTCTGATATTATAGAGATTGGACTCGTGCATGTTCACGTGCACACATCTTAAATATAAACACATGTGTGTTTAATAACTCAGAGGAAATATTAATATGCAGATATACGTATAATCAAAACAATATGAAACAATGTAATCTTGATTTATAGATTTGAGGACATTTCTTATTAAAGTGGAGAGACTGTTAGTTAGTTTATTGATGTGGTTCTTTATATCTCAGTGGATTTATTGTAGATATTATAAAGACTTGAATCCCAGATGTGGATGGATGGAGGTCTGATGTTCTGCTGCCTCTACACTTCGCTCTGCTCCATTTTCAGGCTCAAATGTGACTTTTGTCCTTGTCAACACCACTATGACATGGACTAGAGCCCAGAACTACTGCAGAGACCACCACACAGACCTGGCCAGCGTGAGAAACATGACAGAGAACCAGAAGATACAGGAGATGACAGGTGGAGCAGTCTGGCTCGGCCTCTTCAGGGACCCCTGGAAGTGGTCTGATGGAAGTTCCTCCTCATTCAGCTTCTGGAAGACCGGACCACCTGATAACAAGAACGGGAACCAGACCTGCGTGGCTGCAGACTTCAGCCAATCAGGAGCCTGGGAGGCCTGGCCATGTGACATGGAGAGAGCGTTCATTTGCTACATTCAAAGTGAGTGGTACGGTCCAGGTGAGTGGTACGGTCCAGGTGAGTGGTACGGTCCAGGTGAGTGGTACGGTCCAGGTGAGTGGTATGGTCCAGGTGAGTGGTACGGTCCAGGTGAGCCTTGATGCTCAATTCAGATTTTTTTATCTGACTGTTCACAATTTTTTTTTTTTTATGTGGATATTATATATATATTATCCATCCATCCATCCATCTTCGACCGCTTATCCGGTATCGGGTCTCGGGGGCAGCAGCTCCAGCAGGGGACCCCAAACTTCCCTTTCCCGAGCCACATTAACTAGCTCCGACTGGGGGATCCCGAGGCGTTCCCAGGCCAGGGGAATAATCTCTCCACCTAGTCCTGGGTCTTCCCTGAGGCCTCCTCCCAGCCCATATATATATATTAGTATATTATAAATGAAATACTGTCTCTCTGTTGTTATTCCACATGCTACTGCGTGACGCTTCTATCTATCTATCTATCTATCTATCTATCTATCTATCTATCTATCTATCTATCTATCTATCTATCTATCTATCTATCTATCTATCTCTCCATCTATCTATCTATTTATCTAAGCAGAAATAAATGTGATGGAGGTCTTACATCACGTCCCCGTCCCCCCCAGCTCCCCCGATGATGGATGCAGCATCCTGTGATCCTGTAGGGGCCTCGGTCCTAGACCACGGTCCTAGACCGCTCTATAATCTACAGATAGAGCAGGTCTAGACCGCTCTATAATCTACAGATAGAGCAGGTCTAGACCACTCTATAATCTACAGATAGAGCAGGTCTAGACCGCTCTATAATCTACACATAGAGCAGGTCTAGACTGCTCTATAATCTACTGGTAGAGCAGGTCTAGACCGCTCTATAATCTACAGATAGAGCAGGGATGTCTGGACTCCCTTTCAGACTGTCTCAGACTGGAAGAGAGACGTCTGGACTCCCTTTCAGACTCTCTCAGACTGGAAGAGAGTCGTCTGGACTCCCTTTCAGACTCTCTCAGACTGGAAGAGGGATGTCTGGACTGCTATCTATCTATCTATCTATCTATCTATCTATCTATCTATCTATCTCTCTCTCTCTCTCTCTCTCTCTCTCTCTCTCTCTATCTATCTATCTATCTATCTATCTATCTATCTATCTATCTATCTATCTATCTCTCTCTCTCTCTCTCTCTCTCTCTCTCTCTCTCTCTCTCTCTCTCTCTCTCTCTCTCTCTCTCTCTATCTATCTATCTATCTATCTATCTATCTATCTATCTATCTATCTATCTATCTATATCTCCCAAACGCGTTTCTTTCTGCTATAGCGCCACTTAGTGGTGGACGTGGGTCAATTTTTGCGTCTGAGGTCTTTGTGGAGTTCTGGACCAGTCCTGAAAATGGCGCGTCGCCACCATGTACGGTTTAGGCTGCAGCAGCAGTTTTATGCGGAGAAGAATAACTATGAAGAAGAATAATCCTTACGAAAACAATAGGGTTCCACAGCCCTGCTGTGTGAACCGCGTAGTGCTATGCAATACCGGCGGTGCACGCACCCTCGGGCTTGGACTCCCTCTCAGACTCTCTGAGACTGGAAGAGGGACGTCTGGACTTTCTTTCAGGCTCACTCAGACTGAGAGGGACGTCTGGACTCCCTCTTTCAAAAAACAATAAAAAATATATTAAATAAAAATAAATAAATATATATAAACACAGCACATAAATAATATTGTGTCTTAGTATAGTATAAAATATTAAATCTGTTCTATATGTGTGTGTGTCCCTACAGTGCCGACTGATGCCCCAACAACTACTGCAGGTCAGTACTATTTTGTGTATGACAGAAAGAACTTTACTAAAGCTCAAAGATACTGCAGAGAGAAACACACAGACCTGGTCCCTGTAGACAACATGGAGGTTATGACGATCCTGGAAGAGGGACGTCTGGAACCCTCTAAGACTCTCTCAGACTCTCTCAGACTGGGAGGGTTGTCTAGACTCCCTTTCAGACTCTAAGCCTGGTAGGCACGTCTGGACTCCCTTTCAGACTCTCTCAGACTGGAAGAGGGACGTCTGGACTCCCTTTCAGACTCTCTCAGACTGGAAGAGGGATGTCTGAACTCTCTTTCAGACTCTCTCAGACTGGGAGGGACGTCTGGACTGCCTTTCAGTCTCTAATCTTGGGAGGGACATCTGAACTCCCTTTCAGACTCTCTCAGACTAGGAGGGACATCTGGACTCCTTCTCAGATGCTAAGCCTGGGAGGGATGTCTGGACTTCCTGTCAGACTCTCTCAGACTGGAAGAGAGACGTCTGGACTCCCTCTCAGACTCTAAGCCTGGGAAGGATGTCTGGACTCCATCTCAGACTCTCTCATACTGGAAGAGAGACATCTGGAATCCCTTTCAGACTGTCTCAGACTGGAAGAGAGACGTCTGGAATCCCTTTCAGACTCTCTCCGACTGGAAGAGAGACGTCTAGACTCCCTTTCAGACTGTCTCAGACTGGAAGAGAGACGTCTGGAATCCCTTTCAGACTGTCTCAGACTGGAAGAGAGACGTCTGGACTCCCTTTCAGACTCTCTCAGACTGGAAGAGAGTTGTCTGGACTCCCTTTCAGACTCTCTCAGACTGGGAGGGACTTCTGGACTCTCTCTCAGACTCTCATACTGGAAGAGAGACGTCTGGACTCCCTTTTAGACTCTCTCAGACTGGAAGAGGGATGTCTGGACTGCTATCTATCTATCTATCTCTCTATCTCTTTACCTATCTATCTATCTATCTATCTGTCTATCTATCTATCTCTTTACCTATCTATCTATCTCTCTATCTATCTATCTCTTTACCTATCTATCTATCTATCTCTCTCTCTCTATCTCTCTCTCTATCTATCTATCTCTCTATCTATTATCTATCTATCTATCTAAGCAGAAATAAATGTGATGGAGGTGTTACATCACAGATCTACAGATAGAGCAAGTCTAGACCGCTCTATAATCTACAGATAGAGCAGGTCTAGACCGCTCTATAATCTACAGATAGAGCAGGTCTAGACCGCTCTATAATCTACAGATAGAGGTGGTCTAGACCGCTCTATAATCTACAGATAGAGCAGGTCTAGACCGCTCTATAATCTACAGATAGAGCAGGTCTAGACCGCTCTATAATCTACAGATAGAGCAGGTCTAGACCACCAGGGCCCCTCGGTCCAGTGGGTCTGCTTCCTTGTATGCAGGTCCATTACTCCTTGTTAAATAACTCATTGGGCTGTTATTGTATGTTCCAACTTTTAAAACCATGATCTGCGTTGATGTTCTCCAGAAACCTTCATCCGCTGATATGGAGCTGGATATTTTGTGATGTAAAGTCATGTTTGAACTCATAAAGTTTCTTTGATCTTTCCAAAGTGGTTCCTGTTACAAAGAAAGTGATGAAAGTGAAGTTTGAGAAGAAGGAGAACGTGGATCTGAATGACCCTGCTGTGATGGAGGCCATGTTGAAGCAGGTACATCATGTTTTCTACTGTTTTACCTTCATGAAGAACCAATCTAATAAGATAAGTTTGGTGTCTCAGCTCCAACAGAAGCTGAGGGACCAGGGGCTGGACCACAACATCAAGCTGAGCTGGAGGAAGCAGGCCGATGGAAAAGTCTTCCACAAGGAAGACCAGAAGACCAACAAGAGGAGGAGGAAGAGGGACGAGCTGTAATGTCTGGTGGAGATATGCTGCTCTATACACGCTAAAAGTAGTGATTATTTACATGGAGTCTGGTGGAGATATGCTGCTCTATACACGCTAAAAGTAGTGATTATTTACATGGAGTCTGGTGGAGATATGCTGCTCTATACACACTAAAAGTAGTGATTATTTACATGGAGTCTGGTGGAGATATGCTGCTCTATACACGCTAAAAGTAGTGATTATATGCTTTTCTTGTTATATTTGATCATATCTTAATATATTATAAGGAGATTAGATGCTTTTCTTGTTATATTTGATCATATCTTAATATATTATATGGAGATTAGATGCTTTTCTTGTTATATTTGATCATATCTTAATATATTATAAGGAGATTAGATGCTTTTCTTGTTATATTTGATCATATCTTAATATATTATATGGAGATTAGATGCTTTTCTTGTTATATTTGATCATATCTTAATATATTATAAGGAGATTAGATGCTTTTCTTGTTATATTTGATCATATCTTAATATATTATTTGGAGATTAGATGCTTTTCTTGTTATATTTGATCATATCTTAATATTTTATATGGAGATTAGTTGCTTTTCTTGTTATATTTGATCATTAACTTGTGTGAATGCTGATAATTAATTATCTGTCTCTTAGCAACAAGACCAGCTCTTCTTCTGAAACCGTTTGATTATCTACACAAATAATAAAATTCTTCTTATTCCAGACATCTGATTTCATCTGGAATCATTTCACCTGTCTGCCTGTCTGTCTGCCTGTCTGTCTGTCTGTCTGCCTGTCTGCCTGTCTCCCTGCCTGTCTGTCTGTCTGTCTGTCTGTCTGTCTCTGTGCTTCTTACATAATTTTCAGCCCTTCTCTCTCATACACTGTAAAACAGTCCATCTTAATAAAAGAAGTCATTTAAAACAACTTAAACCTCTCAAGAAGTTGGAGTGACTCATTCACATGAATTTAAACTAACTCAAAAATTAATTGTTGAAGTAATAACTGAGTTGTTTTGAGTACACTTAAATTTGTGGGAAAGTTTAAGTATTGGTAATATGATTCCAGTTAGTTCAATTGACTTATTATAATTAAGTCCTGCTTTTTCAATGTTGATGTTTAAAAAAAAAACATCATATTCTGCCCATATTGTGCGTATTAAATACAGTAAAGCTTAAGTCAAAAGTATAATTAAAGCTAAAATAAATGGAAAATGGCAGTTTTTATGGGATAATGAACAGTCTGGGAGACACCTGTATAGTAAGAAAGAAAAAGAGAACAAGGATAGGATATACAGGATGAAATAGAACATTATTAATAATGAAAAAGCATGTTGATGGAATATGTGAATATTGCAATAGTCAAGAGACCATAGAACATGTAATTATGTATTGTCCTAAATACGATCCAGCCAGACTAAGATTGATGTCACAACTTTACACATTAAATTTACATGATATACTGCAAAGGGGATCTGGTAAAATTAGTTTTTGTTTTTTAGTTTTATTTTTTGAAAAATTAAAAAGAATTTAAGAAAGTGTAGGTTGACCTCGTGATCCACACTCTTGTCGGTGGCGTTAAGAAGAAGGTGTCTTTGAACCATAGACTGTATATTAACGGTCTATGCTTTGAACCATAGACTGTATATTAACGGTCTATGCTTTGAACCATAGACTGTATATTAACGGTCTATGCTTTGAACCATAGACTGTATATTAACGGTCTATGCTTTGAACCATAGACTGTATACGTATATTAACGGTCTATGCTTTGAACCATAGACTGTATATTAACGGTCTATGCTTTGAACCATAGACTGTATATTAACGGTCTATGCTTTGAACCATAGACTGTATATTAACGGTCTATGCTTTGAACCATAGACTGTATACGTATATTAACGGTCTATGCTTTGAACCATAGACTGTATATTAACGGTCTATGCTTTGAACCATAGCCTGTATATTAACGGTCTATGCTTTGAACCATAGACTGTATATTAACGGTCTATGCTTTGAACCATAGACTGTATACGTATATTAACGGTCTATGCTTTGAACCATAGCCTGTATATTAACGGTCTATGCTTTGAACCATAGCCTGTATATTAACGGTCTATGCTTTGAACCATAGACTGTATATTAACGGTCTATGCTTTGAACCATAGACTGTATATTAACGGTCTATGCTTTGAACCATAGACTGTATATTAACGGTCTATGCTTTGAACCATAGACTGTATATTAACGGTCTATGCTTTGAACCATAGACTGTATATGTATATTAACGGTCTATGCTTTGAACCATAGCCTGTATATTAACGGTCTATGCTTTGAACCATAGACTGTATATTAACGGTCTATGCTTTGAACCATAGACTGTATATTAACGGTCTATGCTTTGAACCATAGCCTGTATATTAACGGTCTATGCTTTGAACCATAGACTGTATATTAACGGTCTATGCTTTGAACCATAGACTGTATACGTATATTAACGGTCTATGCTTTGAACCATAGCCTGTATATTAACGGTCTATGCTTTGAACCATAGCCTGTATATTAACGGTCTATGCTTTGAACCATAGACTGTATATTAACGGTCTATGCTTTGAACCATAGACTGTATATTAACGGTCTATGCTTTGAACCATAGACTGTATATTAACGGTCTATGCTTTGAACCATAGACTGTATATTAACGGTCTATGCTTTGAACCATAGACTGTATATGTATATTAACGGTCTATGCTTTGAACCATAGCCTGTATATTAACGGTCTATGCTTTGAACCATAGACTGTATATTAACGGTCTATGCTTTGAACCATAGACTGTATATTAACGGTCTATGCTTTGAACCATAGACTGTATATTAACGGTCTATGCTTTGAACCATAGACTGTATATTAACGGTCTATGCTTTGAACCATAGACTGTATATTAACGGTCTATGCTTTGAACCATAGACTGTATATTAACGGTCTATGCTTTGAACCATAGACTGTATATTAACGGTCTATGCTTTGAACCATAGACTGTATATTAACGGTTTATGCTTTGAACACACCAAGGCACCGGTAAGGTCTCGCAGCGCGCTGAACAGAGAAGACGTGACTGGTCACGTTTGCACACGGCACTGGAATAACGGCAACGCACGGACCGACCCCCCCTTCGGACCGACCCCCCTCGGACCGACCCCCTTCGGACGGACCCCCCTCGGACCGACCCCCCTGCACTGCTGCTGTGTGTTTTCTGCTGCTGACATAATTTATTTTGCTTTTTTTTGTTATTTTATTAATCTTTCTGGTTTGCAACCTGTTTGAATTGTAATGTTACTAAGTTAATAATATTATAATAATTAATAATATAATAATATTAAGAATAAGTTAATTAAGCTAAGTTGCCGAGTTGTGCAGGAGTGTGCTAGCTTGCGCCGACTGCTTTAGCTAGCTAGCGTTAGTTGGTCAGAAAAAACTTTTCCTCAAACTGTTAGTTGGTGTCGCTTTCAAACTCGTTTGTTGATTCGACGTTAAGTTGGCTGAGTAACAGTAATGTTAGTTTATATGTAAGTTTTATGTTAACGTTAGCGAACTATGTTGGCTCGCTAGCTAATATGCCCGTGCCTTCTTTTTCTTTTCGGTTAGCAAAGTAACATTAAGTAAGTTAAGGCTATCTTAACTTACATTAATATAACATTGCAATAACCTAGTTAAGTGTTAAACATTATGTAGCTAACTGGAGAGAGAGTGCATGGACATGCTAACGTTAGCTTAGCCTGGACTCAGACTCGGTTTGGCGCCTGCAGTCACGTTCTCTCCGAACATTGATGATGATTATGCTTATATATTATATTATCAACATTGCTGCTAACACACCCAATGACTCTCATGTGCAGCCTGTGCGATCTACAGCGGTTGACGGAGAAACAAGACGGATTACTTTAGTGGTGGAAGACAGAAAAAAGGAATCCCAGGCTGTAGTTCCTGATGGAACCAGCTGCGTATCACTGTCTCAGAGGGTCTGGCTAACCGTGCATGCATGTTGTATCTTTTGCACAATATAGAGCCACACAGAGAGTGCTGCTCTCAGATCTGCACGTTTTCTCTCATATGTATCCCAGAGGCGGCCGGGGCGACGCTCTGGATCTGTACGTAGTGCTCAGAGAGGGAGGACTGCAGGTAGAACAAGTCTGCAAGTCTGTCTGAAGAGGCTGCTGCCTGGACTTTGACAAACTTAGGCAAACTGGTACAAATCATGTGGAAATGTAAATTGTGTTTTTTTTCTAGTGCTTTAAAAATACAGTTATTGAGACATTACAGACGATATCATGGCCAGTATTCCACCTTTACCATGCCTGTATAACATGCATGTGTACATTCAGCACTTATAAGTCATTGAAGGTACGTTTGTCAAGAGTACATTCTGAGAAAAGAGTGGTAGGTAGAGACAACAGTGATGTGACTATAAATCTGGCATTTCATTGCCCTGTGTGTGATTTTAAGCAGCCATTTGTTGAGAGGGACATGTTTGTTCATTTAAGGGGGCATGTGAGACAGAAAGAAACAGTGCCGTGTCCATTTGGGGCCTGTGAGAACCAGAGGCCTGAGATGGGGGAGCAGTTCAAGAACACAGTGATTGCTAGAGACATGATTATGATCCATCAACATAGGCAGCGCACCTTTGCACTCAGGTGTGAAGAAAGTGTAAATTGAGCTCCTCCCATTGCTGAACTGAAAGACAGATGCCTGCACTCTTCTGTGAAGCCCAAGTGAGTAAAAAGTTGTGATTGCAGCACTGTTTGATCTGGATAAAGAGCTTAAAAATGATTAGTGTTAATGTGGTTTGTCTAAAGTGTTTTTTCCCTTACAGTCTTAAAGTTAATGAATGATGCAAGTTGAGTTTTTGTTTTTAAAAACTTGTTTCTTTCTATGCAGCTCTACAGTGAATTCCACAGGATCACCAATCAAAATCTACCGTCTTCCTTCTTTGTTGCACTTGACAAGTACACACCTCAGCTGTTGGAGCGCTACAAAAAGAGGAAGACTGGAAGTTTTGGCGAGAAGATGGAAGAAGTTTTGATGGCATATGAGGAACAGGTAAAAACATTTTTAAAGCATTAATACATTACATTGATGTTGAATGTGAACAGAACTGCAGACCCCAGCATGCATTCCTTGTCTTTTAGTGCTACAGGACAAGAGCAACATCACTGCAGCTCCAACAGCAGCCCTGGCCGGCCCACCGCTGAACTTAAAGGAGGATTCATCCGAAGTCTTCAAAACCTGCAAGGTATTTTTGTATTCTCCTTTTCCCGTTTTCATAGCTCAATACCTTCATCTATTTTGCAAAGACACATCGCTGAACATAAAAATGAGAAACTGCCTTCTGCTGCGTTGCTGCCTTTTAGAACAATTCTCCACATGACTTAAGTGTTGCCGTGTAGTGCGACAGAGCGATAAGAGGATGCTAAGGTCTTCCACTTAATTAATGCTGCTTGTCTTTATTCTGAAGTAGCCTTAAGTAAACAATAAGAATGAGATGGGACAAAATAATTAATTAGTTTACTTGATATGGATTTCTATTTTTATGAAGGCTGGCCAGAGTTGTTCTTCAACACTAATTTACAGTCACGCAGAAATATACTACTTCTAAATTCTATAATTCAGTTATATACATATGGTACAACCACGAGAGTCTTGTATAGAAGTTGGTCAAGATTTTCAAAGACTATATTATATATATATATATATATATATATATATATATATATATATATATATATATATATATATATATATATATATATATATAGAGGCTGGGATATATATAATAGAGGCTGGGATCTACCACACCAGGCAGGACCCCAGGTGCAGACTGTGCAAGGATGCCCCTGAGACAGTACAGCACATAACAGCAGGGTGTAAGATGCAGGCAGGAAGAGCGTACATGGAACGCCATAACCAGGTAGCTGTCATAGTGTACAGGAACATCTGCCACAGTATGGGCTGGAAGTCCCAAGGTCAAAATGGAAGACACCTCCTAAGGTAGTCGAGAACAATCGAGCTAAGATCCTGTGGGACTTCAAGATCCAGACTGACAAACTGGTGATGGCTAACCAACCAGACATCGTGTTGATCGACAAACAGCAGAAGAAGGCAGTAGTGATAGATGTGGCGATCCCAAGCGACAGCAACATCAAGAAGAAGGAACACGAGAAGCTTGAGAAATACCAAGGGCTGAAAGAGGAGCTAGAAAAGATGTGGAAAGTAAGAGCAACAGTGGTGCCGGTGGTAATCGGAGCACTGGGGGCTGTGACCCCCAAACTGGGATAGTGGCTACAGCAGATTCCAGGTAAAACATCAGAGGTCTCTGTCCAGAAGAGTGCAGTCCTAGGAACAGCTAAGATACTGCGCAGAACCCTCAAACTCCCAGGCCTCTGGTAGAGGACCCGAGCTTGAGGATGACACATACCACCCCACAAGGGGGGTGAGAAGGGGATTTTTTTTTTTTTTTTTATATATATATATATATACTTTAGTGGTATTCAGGTAAAACAAATGTTTAAATTGTGCCTAAAAATCAGTTCTGATCACAGACATAGACACATTAACACATTATCTGTTCCCACATGTGTAACAGAAGTTGAAGGTTTATAAAATAACTGATCACCATAGACCTCCTCCTCATCTCTTTGTGTTTTGTTTGTGCCTTTCTAAACTCAGAAACCTTCTCCATTAAGTCCAGATCAATGGGTTTTAAATGCTCAGGTTCAAGTGCTCTAATTACGTTTTGAAGCAGTTAAAAAGAGGAAACCTTATCTGTGAACTGGTCTCTTTATGAGATATTCTGAGCTAAACCTTGGTAACAAGAAGACCAGAACTGAGCTCTCCATTGATCATCATCATTAGGTTACTGTAAGCTTAATGAGTTGTACAATTACACTCTCACATCCTGAACATGTGTTCCCTTTCAGGATGAGTTGGAGGCAATCCAGGATGGAGCAGTGGCTCTGGTGGCAGTGGTGGATGAAGAGGAGCTGCCTGCTGGACTTCCCTCTGAAGCTCACCATGTTTCAGTTGTCCTTGAGGATCAGGTTGTAAAGTCTCTCAGGTCTTGGCCTGACTCACTGGTGATTTTGTTTGGACTGATCTATGCCCTTCATCTGAGCTATCCTGAGAAGCTAAGCCAGGTTGTCCTCTTAAACCTTGATGATGGAAGAAAGCAGCTCAAACCTAAGTTACGAGCCTTGAGAAATGAGTTGGAGTAAAGGTGTTAACATGTTCTTTTGTTGAAGGTCAGAAATGTTCTAAAAATGATCTTTTGGCTTGCATACCACATAAATCTAAACTGTTTGTTTAGATTTATGTGTTGAAACAGATGCTTGTCTACACAATTACAGCAAGGTTGGTTGGCTTTCTACTTAAGCTGTAGTGAGAAACACAGCACTAATTAATATTAGTATTTTTTTTGTGAGTGTTAATTTCATAGTGTTTGACAAACACTTTATTTCTTTTAAAATGTTTTAACATTGATATGTTATTCAGCATTCAACTAAATAAATAGTAGAAGTTGTGTCAGACATGTTTGTGTTGTGTTAATTCTACTTAAAAGGTTTAAGACAATCGCTTTCCTCAAACTAACTGAGTAGCCATAACCGAGTATTACTAATACGTAATAACTTGCTTTAGTGGAAATAAACTGAGTAAATGAAACTTAAGTGGTAACATTTGTATAAAGAAGATTGCTTAAAGTTAGTTGTACTTAAATCAGATAAATTTTATTAACACATTTTTAATAAGTTTGGAGAAAAGCAACATTTGAGTACAAAATACTTGATAGATTTGAGTTGAACTAACTCATCAGGTTTTACAGTGTCATAAATAGTAACGTTTGATAGGAACTGAGCAGACAACAACACAGTTCTCTTCTCCTGTTCCACCAGAGTTCTGATATACAGAAGGTCATTTAGAGAGGAAGGTCTTCCTTACAGGGCTGACCCACCATCTGGGCTCTGGACTCTGGTGCTGATGCAACCAACTAGGTGATATTTGGACAGATTGTCTCAGAGCAGCAGAGGACAGAGACAGTTGTCCTCAGTGGACAGGAGACAGTAGCAGAAAGACCGGTTAGCTTGGTTCCAAAGATAAATGTAGAACCAGATGCAGAGAGTTGCATGTACCAACACACAAGAACCAGGGCAGTCTTCCAGGAAATCCTCCATGGACTCTTCACACTGACCCAGTGACGGGGGCAGTTTTAACATAAGATGTTGTTGTGGTTAGAGCTTCTGGTGAAGCCTTAATACACCAACACACTGGGCTCCCTGCTCCTTCACCACATTAGGCCGTTCCAACGTTGAGCTTCCTGTAAAGTTAAATTAGAGGCAGAATGAGGCTCGTAGGATGGACCTGGGTTCATAAACAGTAAATAGATGCAAAGGCCGGTTGATGGTTTAGTGAAAATATGTAAAATAATAACAACATCCAGTAAAAAGCAGCTTTGTAAAGCAGGTCTCGTGTTTGTCGTCAGAGATCGATGACAACCAGGATTTCATTTAAAATGATTTTATTTATGATGTGTTCAATAAGTAAAGGGACAGTAATACAAAGCATACAAGTGTGTGTGTGTGTGTGTGTGTGAGTGTATGTGTGTGTGTGTGTGTGTGTGTGTGTGTGTGTGTGTGTGTGTGTGTGTGTGTGTGTGTGAGTGTTTGTATATTTGTATATAGCTGTAGGCATCAACCATTTTTAGAGAAAGAGGAACCGTTTCCATTGTCTGTTCTGCTCATTATTTGCCTAACATGTAAATAGTTACGGAGGAGGACAAATAACAAGAGTTCTATGAGCAGGGTCCTCACAGAGAGGACGACAGAGAGCAGCATCCTGTCTGAAGACACAGAGAGGACGACAGAGAGCAGCGTCCTGTCTGAAGACACAGAGAGGACGACAGAGAGCAGCGTCCTGTCTGAAGACACAGCGAGGACGACCCAGAGCAGCGTCCTGTCTGAAGACACAGAGAGGACGACCCAGAGCAGCGTCCTGTCTGAAGACACAGAGAGGACGACCGAGAGCAGCGTCCTGTCTGAAGACACAGCGAGGACGACCGAGAGCAGCGTCCTGTCTGAAGACACAGAGAGGACGACCGAGAGCAGCGTCCTGTCTGAAGACACAGAGAGGACGACCGAGAGCAGCGTCCTGTCTGAAGACACAGCGAGGACGACCGAGAGCAGCGTCCTGTCTGAAGACACAGCGAGGACGACCGAGAGCAGCGTCCTGTCTGAAGACACAGCGAGGACGACCGAGAGCAGCGTCCTGTCTGAAGACACAGAGAGGACGACCGAGAGCAGCGTCCTGTCTGAAGACACAGCGAGGACGACCCAGACCAAGATGGACAGACTTCTTCTGCTCATCATGGCTGCATCAGGTGAGTGTTTCATGTTTCATAAATGTTAATAGTCTTTATTATTACGGCACATTTACATATCGGTGGGACAACAGGACTCTTATCACAGTTTATTCATTTCCACAAACTAAGAGACGTCAGCTCAGTAATCATTAGTTATGTTATGAGCTCCTTCTGGTCAAATAGTTCCTGTTGAAACACAACAGAGGGCTCGGCCCAGTCCACTTTAAAGAGACAATGACAGTTAGACGGATGCTGTGAAACTGTGTCTAGAAATATACTATAGACATAGAACATGCTAGATATAACATACACTATAGAAATATACTATAGACATAGAACATGCTAGATATAACATACACTATAATAATATACTATAGACATAGAACATGCTAGATATAACATACACTATAGAAATATACTATAGACATAGAACATGCTAGATATAACATACACTATAATAATATACTATAGACATAGAACATGCTAGATATAACATACACTATAGAAATATACTATAGACATAGAACATGCTAGATATAACATACACTATAGAAATATACTATAGACATAGAACATGCTAGATATAACATACACTATAGAAATATACTATAGACATAGAACATGCTAGATATAACATACACTATAGAAATATACTATAGACATAGAACATGCTAGATATAACATACAATATAGAAATATACTATAGACATAGAACATGCTAGATATAACATACACTATAGAAATATACTATAGACATAGAACATGCTAGATATAACATACACTATAGAAATATACTATAGACATAGAACATGCTAGATATAATATACACTATAGAAATATACTATAGACATAGAACATGCTAGATATAACATACACTATAGAAATATACTATAGACATAGAACATGCTAGATATAACATACACTATAGAAATATACTATAGGCCTAGACATAGAACATGCTAGATATAACATACACTATAGAAATATACTATAGACATAGAACATGCTAGATATAACATACAATATAGAAATATACTATAGACATAGAACATGCTAGATATAACATACTCTATAGAAATATACTATAGACATAGAACATGCTAGATATAACATACGCAATAGAAATATACTATAGACATAGAACATGCTAGATATAACATACACTATAGAAATTGTCAGGTTCAGAACACTTTACCTTATTAAATCAAAGACGGTCAAGCAAGAAAACGAGACTCAGACGGTAGTTAGCAGTTAAGACAATTGCAAGAGGGAAGAAAATGGAGGACAACCTATCATCAGCATTGCTCTCAGTGACTTCGGATGTGTCTCCGCAACGTGTTGTTCTTTATTCAAAACACACACATTGATTCACAGTTGTTGATACAGAAAGAATGCTTTGTAATGGCTATCCATGAAGAAAACATGAAGAAAACAGAACAAAGTGCAAGCGTATGACCTCGGTCCTACAGATAGCTACAACCCGTGATTTGCTGTAGACGTTTGCTGTTTCTGTATTAAGAAAGCTTTAGTAAAGCAGTTTTGATAAATGTGCATATATAGAGCATAAAGGTTAAACTATTGTAAGACATTACTACAAGCATAAAGGTTAAGATTGTAAGACATTAATAAAAGGAAATAACATTGCTAAAAGGAAATAGAGATGAATAAAAGACTTAATAAAAATAAATTCTCTATCAGAAATATACTATATACTGTAGATGGAACATGCTATATACTTACACCAATCATTACTCCGAATCTTTTCAGGTTATTTTATTTAAATAGGATCCGTATTAATAAAGTCTGCAGTCTGCCTTGTCTTTTCTGATTCCTTCTTTAGATGTAGTATGCTATTACCTTATCATACATTGACATGAGCAGAGATATGGCATTTATTAAGTCATTGCTTACAGAAGAACTCATCAAGAGCACTGCCCCCCCCCCTCGCCCCCCTCACCCCCCTCACCCCATGCAGCTTTGATGTGCTAAAAGCTTACATTACAGTAACCTTTGTTGAACAGAGTAGAAATGTCACTTTTTACTTGTTGACTGGTTGTTGACATAAGACCCTGGGGGGCCAAGCACCCCCCTCTTTCAATGCTACTGACGTCCCTGCTGATTACTAACAGAACAGAGTGTAAATTGTAATTTTCCCACTGGGGATCAAAAAACAGTAAAAAAAAAATTTAAACAAAAATAAATAAATATATATAAACACAGTACATGAATAATATTGTGAAATTAATATAGTATAAAATATTAAATCTGTTCTATATGTGTGTGTGTCCCTACAGGGCTGAGTACTGACTTACCAACTTCTCCAGGTCAGTACTATTTTGTGTATGACAGGAAGAACTTTACTGAAGCTTAAAGATACTGCAGAGAGAAACACACAGACCTGGTCCCTGTAGAGAGGAGGTTATGACAATCCTAGAAGAGGGACGTCTGGATCCCTCTAAGACTCTCTCAGACTCTCTCAGACAGTAAGAGGGACGTCTGGACTCCCTTATAGACTCTCTAAGACTGGGAGGGTTGTCTAGACTCACTTTCAGACTCTCTCAGACTGGGAGGGTGGTCTGGACTCCCTCTCAGGCTCTAAGACTGGGAGGGTGGTCTGAACTCCCACTCAGACTCTAAGCCTGGTAGGGACGTTTGAACTCCCTTTCAGACTCTCTCAGACTGGAAGAGGGATTTCTGGACTCCCTTTCAGGCTCTCTCAGACAGGGAGGGACATCTGGACTCCCTTTCAGACTCTTTCAGACTGGGAGGGACGTCTGGACTCCCTTTCAAACTATCTCAGACTGGGAGGGAAGTCTGGACTCCCTCTCAGACTCTAAGCCTGGTAGGGACGTCTGGACTCCCTTTCAGACTCTCTCAGACTGGAAGAGGGATGTCTGGACTAACTTTCAGACTCTCTCAAAATGGGAGGGACGTCTGGACTCCCTCTCAGACGCTAACACTGGGAGGGACGTCTGGACTCCGTTTCAGACTCTCTCAGACTGGGAGGGACGTCTGGACTCCCTTTCAGACTCTCTAAGACTTGAAGAGAGACGTCTGGACTCCCTTTCAGACTCTTTCAGACTGGGAGGGACGTCTGGACTCCCTTTCAAACTATCTCAGACTGGGAGGGAAGTCTGGACTCCCTCTCAGACTCTAAGCCTGGTAGGGACGTCTGGACTCCCTTTCAGACTCTCTCAGACTGGAAGAGGGATGTCTGGACTAACTTTCAGACTCTCTCAAAATGGGAGGGACGTCTGGACTCCCTCTCAGACGCTAAGACTGGGAGGGACGTCTGGACTCCATGTCAGACTATCTCAGACTGGAAGAGGGATGTCTGGACTCCCTTTCAGACTCTCTCAGACTGGAAAAGGGATGTCTGCACTCCCTTTCAAACTCTCTCAAACTGGGAGGGACGTCTGGACTCCTTGTCAGACTCTCTCAGAATGGAAGAGGGATGTCTGGACTCCCTTTAAGACTCTCTCAGAATGAAAGAGAGACGTCTGGACTCCCTTTCAGACTATCTCAGACTGGGAGGGACGTCTGGACTCCCTCTCAGACTCTAAGCCTGGTAGGGACATCTGGACTCCCTTTCAGACTCTCTCAGACTGGAAGAGGGATGTCTGGACTCCCTTTCAAACTCTCTCAAACTGGGAGGGACGTCTGGATTCCCTCTCAGACGCGAAGACTGGGAGGGACGTCTGGATTCCTTGTCAGACTCTCTCAGAATGGAAGAGGCATGTCTGGACTCCCTTTAAGACTCTCTCAGAATGAAAGAGAGACGTCTGGACTCCCTTTCAGACTATCTCAGACTGGGAGGGAAGTCTGGACTCCCTCTCATGCTCTAAGACTGGGAGGGTTGTCTGGACTCCCTCTCAGACTCTATGCCTGGTAGGGACGTCTGGACTCCCTTTCAGACTCTCTCAGACTGGAAGAGTGATGTCTGGACTCCCTTTCCAACTCTCTCAGACTGGGAGGGACGTCTGGACTTCCTTTCAGACTCTCTCAGACTGGAAGATGGATATCTGGACTCCCTTTCAGACTCTCTCAGAATGGGAGGGGCGTCTGGACTCTCTTTCAGAGTCTCTCAGACTAGGAGGGACGTCTGGACTCCCTTTCAGACTCTCTCAGACTGGCAGAGGGATGTCTGGACTCCCTTTCAGAACATCTCAGACTGGGAGGGACGTCTGAACTCCCTCTCAGACTCTAAGCCTGGGAGGGACGTCTGGACTCCCTTTCAGACTCTCTCAGACTGGAAGAGAGACGTCTGGACTCCCTTTCAGACTCTCTCAGACTGTAAGAGAGACATCTGGACTCCTTGTCAGACTCTCTCAGAATGGAAGAGGGATGTCTGGACTCCCTTTAAGACTCTCTCAGAATGAAAGAGAGACGTCTGGACTCTCTTTCAGACTATCTCAGACTGGGAGGGACGTCTGGACTCCCTCTCAGACTCTAAGCCTGGTAGGGACATCTGGACTCCCTTTCAGACTCTCTCAGACTGGAAGAGGGATGTCTGGACTCCCTTTCAAACTCTCTCAAACTGGGAGGGACGTCTGGATTCCCTCTCAGACGCGAAGACTGGGAGGGACGTCTGGATTCCTTGTCAGACTCTCTCAGAATGAAAGAGAGACGTCTGGACTCCCTTTCAGACTATCTCAGACTGGGAGGGAAGTCTGGACTCCCTCTCATGCTCTAAGACTGGGAGGGTTGTCTGGACTCCCACTCAGACTCTATGCCTGGTAGGGACGTCTGGACTCCCTTTCAGACTCTCTCAGACTGGAAGAGTGATGTCTGGACTCCCTTTCCAACTCTCTCAGACTGGGAGGGACGTCTGGACTCCCTTTCAGACTCTCTCAGACTGGAAGATGGATATCTGGACTCCCTTTCAGACTCTCTCAGAATGGGAGGGGCGTCTGGACTCTCTTTCAGAGTCTCTCAGACTAGGAGGGACGTCTGGACTCCCTTTCAGACTCTCTCAGACTGGCAGAGGGATGTCTGGACTCCCTTTCAGAACATCTCAGACTGGGAGGGACGTCTGAACTCCCTCTCAGACTCTAAGCCTGGGAGGGACGTCTGGACTCCCTTTCAGACCCTCTCAGACTGGAAGAGAGACGTCTGGACTCCCTTTCAGACTCTCTCAGACTGTAAGAGAGACATCTGGACTCCCTTTCAGACTCTCTCAGACTGGGAGAGACGTCTGGACTCCCTCTCTCAAAAAACAATAAAAAATATATTTAAAAAAAATAGATAAATATATATAAACACAGTACATAAATAATATTGTGTCTTAATATAGTATAAAATATTAAATCTGTTCTATATGTGTGTGTGTCCCTACAGGGCTGACTGCTGCCCCAACAACTACTGCAGGTCAGTACTATTTTGTGTATGACAGGAAGAACTTTACTAAAGCTCAAAGATGCTGCAGAGAGAAACACACAGACCTGGTCCCTGTAGACAACATGGAGGTTATGAAGATCTTGGAAGAGGAACATCTGAAACCCTCTAAGAGTCTCCCAGACTCTCTCAGACTGGAATAGAGACGTCTGGACTCCCTTTCAGACTCCAAGCCTGGGAGTGACGTCTGGAATCCCTTTCAGACTCTCTCAGACTGGGAGGGACGTCTGAACTCCCTCTCAGACTCCAAGCCTGGGAGTGACGTCTGGAATCCCTTTCAGACTCTCTCAGACTGGAAGAGGGACGTCTGGACTCCCTTTCAGATTCTCTCAGACTGGGAGGGACGTCTGGACTCCCTCTCAGACTCCATGCCTGGGAGGGACGTCTGGAATCCCTTTCAGACTCTCTCAGACTGAAAGAGGGACGTCTGGACTCCCTTTCAGATTCTCTCAGACTGGGAGGGACGTCTGGACTCCCTCTCTCAAAAAACAATAACAAATATATTAAATAAAAATAGATAAATATATATAAACACAGTACATAAATAATATTGTGTCTTAATATAGTATAAAATATTAAATCTGTTCTATATGTGTGTGTGTCCCTACAGTGTCGACTGCTGCCCCAACAACTACTGCAGGTCAGTACTATTTTGTGTATGACAGAAAGAACTTTACTGAAGTTCAAAGATACTGCAGAGAGAAACACACAGACCTGGTCCCTGTAGACAACATGGAGGTTATGACGATCCTGGAAGAGGAACATCTGGACTTCCTTTCAGACTCTCTCAGACTGGAAGAGGGAAGTCTGGACTCCCTGTCAGACTCTCTCAGACTGGAAGAGGGACATCTGGACTTCCTTTCAGACTCTCTCAGACTGGAAGAGAGACTTCTGGACTCCCTTTCAGACTCTCTCAGACTGGAAGAGGGAGGTCTGGACCCCCTTTCAGACTCTGTCAGACTGGGAGGGATGTCTGGACTCCTATCAGGCTCTAAGACTGGGAGGTTGTCTGGACTCCCTCTCAGACTCTAAGCCTGGTAGGGACGTCTGGACTCCCTTTCAGACTCTCTCACACTGGAAGATGGATATCTGGACTCCCTTTCAGACTCTCTCAGAATAGGAGGGACGTCTGGACTCCCTCTCAGACGCTAAGACTGGGAGGGACGTCTGGACTCTCTTTCAAAGTCTCTCAGACTAGGAGGGACGTCTGGACTCCCTGTCAGACTCTCTCAGACTGGCAGAGGGATGTCTGGACTCCCTTTAAGACTCTCTCAGACTGGAAGAGAGACGTCTGGACTCCCTCTCAGACTCTAAGCCTGGTAGGGACGTCTGGACTCCCTTTCAGACTCTCTCAAACTGGAAGATGGATATCTGGATTCCCTTTCAGACTCTCTCAGAATGGGAGGGACGTCTGGACTCCCTCTCAGACGCTAAGCCTGGGAGGGACGTCTGGACTCTCTTTCAGACTCTCTCAGACTGGAAGAGAGACGTCTGGACTCCCTTTAAGACTCTCTCAGAATGAAAGAGAGACGTCTGGACTCCCTTTCAGACTATCTCAGACTGGGAGGGAAGTCTGGACTCCCTCTCAGACTCTATGCCTGGTAGGGACGTCTGGACTCCCTTTCAGACTCTCTCAGACTGGAAGAGTGATGTCTGGACTCCCTTTCCAACTCTCTCAGACTGGGAGGGACGTCTGGACTCCCTTTCAGACTCTCTCAGACTGGAAGATGGATATCTGGACTCCCTTTCAGAACCTCTCAGACTGGGAGGGACGTCTGAACTCCCTCTCAGACTCTAAGACTGGGAGGGACGTCTGGACTCCCTTTCAGACTCTCTCAGACTGGAAGAGAGACGTCTGGACTCCCTTTCAGACTCTCTCAGACTGTAAGAGACATCTGGACTCCCTTTCAGACTCTCTCAGAGTGTAAGAGAGACGTCTGGACTCCCTTTCAGACACTCTCAGACTGGAAGAGGGATGTCTGGACTCCCTTTCAGACTCTCTCAGACTGGAAGAGACGTCTGGAATCCCTTTCAGACTCTCTCAGAGTGTAACAGAGACGTCTGGACTCCCTTTCAGACACTCTCAGACTGGAAGAGAGACGTCTGGACTCCCTTTCCGACTCTCTCAGACAGGAAGAGGGATGTCTGGACGCCCTTTCCGACTCTCTCAGAATGGAAGACGGACGTCTGAACTCTCTCTCAGACTCTAAGACTGGAAGAGGAATGTCTGGAATCCATTTCCGACACTCTCAGACAAGAAGAGAGATGTCTGGACTCCCTTTCCAACTCTCTCGTACTGGAAGAGGGATGTCTGGACTCTCTTTCAGACTCTCTCAGACTGGAAGAGGGACGTCTGGACTCCTTCTTAGACTCTCTCAGACTGGAAGAGGGACTTCTGGACTCTCTTTCAGACTCTCTCAGACTGGAAGAGGGACGTCTGGACTCTCTTTCAGGCTCACTCAGACTGAGAGGGACGTCTGGACTCCCTCTCAGACTCTGTGAGACTGGAAGAGGGACATCTGGACTCTCTTTCAGGCTCTCTCAGACTGAGAGGACGTCTGGACTCCCTCTCTCAAAAAACAATAAAAAATATATTAAATAAAAATAAATAAATATATATAAACACAGTACATAAATAATATTGTGTCTTAATATAGTATAAAATATTAAATCTGTTCTATATGTGTGTGTGTCCCTACAGCGCCGACTGCTGCCCCAACAACTACTGCAGGTCAGTACTATTTTGTGTATGACAGAAAGAACTTTACTGAACCTCAAAGATACTGCAGAGAGAAACACACAGACCTGGTCCCTGTAGACAACATGGAGGTTATGACGATCTTGGAAGAGGAACATCTGGAACCCTCTAAGAATCTCCCAGATTCTCTCAGACTGGAATAGAGACGTCTGGACTCCCTTTCAGACTCTCTCAGACTGGGAGGGACGTCTGAACTCCCTCTCAGACTCCAAGCCTGGGAGTGACGTCTGGAATCCCTTTCAGACTCTCTCAGACTGGGTGGGATGTCTGGACTCCCTCTCAGACTCCAAGCCTGGGAGGAACGTCTGGAATCCCTTTCAGACTCTCTCAGACTGGAAGAGGGACGTCTGGACTCCCTTTCAGATTCTCTCAGACTGGGAGGGACGTCTGGAACTCTCACAGACTGGAAGAGGGATGTCTGGACTCCCTTTCCGACTCTCTCAGACAGGAAGAGGGATGTCTGGACGCCCTTTCCGACTCTCTCAGAATGGAAGAGGGATGTCTGGACTCTCTTTCAGACTCTAAGACTGGAAGAGGGATGTCTGGAATCCATTTCCGACACTCTCAGACAAGAAGAGAGATGTCTGGACTCCCTTTCCAACTCTCTCGTACTGGAAGAGGGATGTCTGGACTCTCTTTCAGACTCTCTCAGACTGGAAGAGGGACGTCTGGACTCTCTTTCAGGCTCACTCAGACTGAGAGGGACGTCTGGACTCCCTCTCAGACTCTGTGGGACTGGAAGAGGGACATCTGGAGTCTCTTTCAGGCTCACTTAGACTGAGAGAGACGTCTGGACTCCCTCTCTCAAAAAACAATAAAAAATATATTAAATAAAAATAAATAAATATATATAAACACAGTACATAAATAATATTGTGTCTTAATATAGTATAAAATATTAAATCTGTTCTATATGTGTGTGTGTCCCTACAGGGCCGACTGCTGCCCCAACAACTACTGCAGGTCAGTACTATTTTGTGTATGACAGAAAGAACTTTACTAAAGCTCAAAGATACTGCAGAGAGAAACACACAGACCTGGTCCCTGTAGACAACATGGAGGTTATGACGATTTTGGAAGAGGAACATCTGGAACCCTCTAAGAATCTCTCAGACTCTCTCAGACTGAAAGAGAGACGTCTGGTCTCCCTTTCAGACTGTAAGCCTGGGAGTGACGTCTGGACTCCCTCTCAGACTCTCTCAGACTGGGAGGGACGTCTGGACTCCCTCTCAGACTGTAAGCCTGGGAGTGACGTCTGGACTCCTTCTTAGACTCTCTCAGACTGGAAGAGGGACGTCTGGACTCCCTTTCAGATTCTCTCAGACTGGGAGGGATGTCTGGACTCCCTTTCAGACTCTATCAGACAAGGAGGGACGTCTGGACTCCCTCTCATACTCTAAAACTGGGAGGGATGTCTGGATTATCTCTCAGAGTCTAAGACTGGAATAGGGGCGTCTGGACTCTCTTTCAGAGTCTCTCAGACTAGGAGGGACGTCTGGTCTCCATGTCAGACTCTCTCGGACTGGAGGAGGGATGTCTGGACTCCCTTTAAGACTCTCTCAGACTGGAAGAGAGACGTCTGGACTCCCTTTATGAACATCTCAGACTGGGAGGGACGTCTGGACTCCCTCTCAGACTCTAAGCCTGGGAGGGACATCTGGACTCCCATTCAGACTCTCTCAGACTGGAAGAGAGACGTCTGGACTCCCTTTCAGACTCTCTCAGACTGGGAGGGACGTCTGAACTCCCTTTCAGACTCTCTCAGACTGGGAGGGATGTCTGGACTCCCTCTCAGACTTTAAGCCTGGGAGTGACGTCTGGACACCCTCTAAGACTCTCTCAGACTGGAAGAGGGACGTCTGGACTCCCTTTCAGATTCTCTCAGACTGGGAGGGACGTCTGGAACTCTTATAGACTGGAAGAGGAAGAAGGGCGTCTGGACTCTCTTTCAGAGTCTCTCAGACTAGGAGGGACGTCTGGACTCCCTTTCAGACTCTCTGACAGGAAGAGTGATGTCTGGACTCCCTTTCCGACTCTATCAGAATAGAAGAGGGATGTCTGGACTCCCTTTAAGACTCCCTCGACTGGAAGAGGTATGTCTGGACTCTTTTTCAGACTCTCTCAGACTGGGAAGGACGTCTGGACTGCCTTTCAGACTCTCTCAGACTGGGAGGGACGTCTGGACTCCCTTTCCGACTCTATCAGACTAGAAGAGGGATGTCTGGACTCCCTTTAAGACTCCTCAGACTGGAAGAGGATGTCTGGACTCTCTTTCAGACTCTCTCAGACTGGGAAGGACGTCTGGACTCCCTTTCAGACTCTCTCAGACTGGGAGGGACGTCTGGACTCCCTTTCCGACTCTCTGAGACAAGAAGAGGGATGTCTGGACTCCCTTTCAGACTCTCTCAGACTGGAAGAGGGATGTCTGGACTAACTTTCCGACTCTCTCAGACTGGAAGAGGGATGTCTGGACTGCCTTTCAGAATCTCTCAGACTGGAAGAGGGATGTCTGGACTCCCTTTCCGACTGTCTCAGACTGGAAGAGGGACGTCTGGACTCCCTCTCAGACTCTCTCAGACTGGAAGAGAGACTTCTGGACTCCCTTTCCGACTCTCTCAGACTGGAAGAGGGACGTCTGGACCCCTTTAAGACTCTGTCAGACTGGGAGGGATGTCTGGACTCCCTATCAGGCTCTAAGACTGGGAGGGTTTTCTGGACTCACTCTCAGACTCTAAGCCTGGTAGGGACGTCTGGACTCCCTCTCAGACGCTAAGACAGGGAGGTGACGTCTGGAATCCCTTTCAGACTCTCTCAGACTGGAAGAGGGACGTCTGGACTCCCTTTCAGATTCTCTCGGACTGGGAGGGACGTCTGGACTCCCTCTCTCAAAAAACAATAAAAAATATATTAAATAAAAATAGATAAATATATATAAACACAGTACATAAATAATATTGTGTCTTAATATAGTATAAAATATTAAATCTGTTCTATATGTGTGTGTGTCCCTACAGTGTCGACTGCTGCCCCAACAACTACTGCAGGTCAGTACTATTTTGTGTATGACAGAAAGAACTTTACTGAAGCTCAAAGATACTGCAGAGAGAAACACACAGACCTGGTCCCTGTAGACAACATGGAGGTTATGACGATCCTGGAAGAGGAACATCTGGACTTACTTTCAGACTCTCTCAGACTGGAAGAGGGAAGTCTGGACTCCCTGTCAGACTCTCTCAGACTGGAAGAGAGACTTCTGGACTCCATTTCAGACTCTCTCAGACTGGAAGAGGGACGTCTGGACCCCGTTTCAGACTCTGTCAGACTGGGAGGGACGTCTGGACTCCCTCTCAGACTCTAAGCCTGGTAGGGACGTCTGGACTCCCTTTCAGACTCTCTCACACTGGAAGATGGATATCTGGACTCCCTTTCAGACTCTCTCAGAATGGGAGGGACGTCTGGACTCCCTCTCAGACGCTAAGCCTGGGAGGGACGTCTGGACTCCCTTTCAGACTCTCTCAGACTGGAAGAGAGACATCTGGACTCCCTTTCAGACTCTCTCAGACTGTAAGAGAGACGTCTGGACTCCCTTTCAGAACATCTCAGACTGGGAGGGACGTCTGAACTCCCTCTCAGACTCTAAGCCTGAGAGAGACGTCTGGACTCCTTTCAGACTCTCTCAGACTGGAAGAGACGTCTGGACTCCCTTTCAGACTCTCTCAGACTGAAAGAGAGACGTCTGGACTCCCTTTCAGACATCTCAGACTGGGAGGAAGTCTGGACTCCCTCTCATGCTCTAAGACTGGGAGGGTTGTCTGGACTCCCTCTCAGACTCTATGCCTGGAGGGACGTCTGGACTCCCTTTCAGACTCTCTCAGACTGGAAGAGTGATGTCTGGACTCCCTTTCCAACTCTCTCAGACTGGGAGGGACGTCTGGACTCCCTTTCAGACTCTCTCAGACTGGAAGATGGATATCTGGACTCCCTTTCAGACTCTCTCAGAATGGGAGGCGTCTGGACTCTCTTTCAGAGTCTCTCAGACTAGGAGGGACGTCTGGACTCCCTGTCAGACTCTCTCAGACTGGCAGAGGGATGTCTGGACTCCCTTTCAGAACATCTCAGACTGGGAGGGACGTCTGAACTCCCTCTCAGACTCTAAGCCTGGGAGGGACGTCTGGACTCCCTTTCAGACTCTCTCAGACTGGAAGAGAGACGTCTGGACTCCCTCTCAGACTCTCTCAGACTGGAAGAGAGACATCTGGACTCCCTTTCAGACTCTCTCAGACTGGGAGGGACGTCTGGACTCCCTCTCTCAAAAAACAATAAAAAATATATTAAATAAAAATAGATAAATATATATAAACACAGTACATAAATAGTATTGTGTCTTAATATAGTATAAAATATTAAATCTGTTCTATATGTGTGTGTGTCCCTACATGGCCGACTGCTGCCCCAACAACTACTGCAGGTCAGTACTATTTTGTGTATGACAGAAAGAACTTTACTAAAGCTCAAAGATACTGCAGAGAGAAACACACAGACCTGGTCCCTGTAGACAACATGGAGGTTATGACGATCTTGGAAGAGGAACATCTGGAACCCTCTAAGAATCTCCCAGACTCTCTCAGACTGGAATAGAGACGTTTGGACTCCCTTTCAGACTCTCTCAGACTGGGAGGGACGTCTGAACTCCCTCTCAGACTCCAAGCCTGGGAGTGACGTCTGGAATCCCTTTCAGACTCTCTCAGACTGGGTGGGACGTCTGGACTCCCTCTCAGACTCCAAGCCTGGGAGGGACGTCTGGAATCCCTTTCAGACTCTCTCAGACTGGAAGAGAGACTTCTGGACTCCCTTTCAGACTCTCTCAGACTGGAAGAGGGACGTCTGGACCCCCTTTCAGACTCTGTCAGACTGGGAGGGATGTCTGGACTCCGTATCAGGCTCTAAGACTGGGAGGGTTGTCTGGACTCCCTCTCAGACTCTAAGCCTGGTAGGGACGTCTGGACTCCCTTTCAGACTCTCTCACACTGGAAGATGGATATCTGGACTCCCTTTCAGACTCTCTCAGAATGGGAGGGACGTCTGGACTCCCTCTCAGACGCTAAGACTGGGAGGGACGTCTGGACTCTCTTTCAAAGTCTCTCAGACTAGGAGGGACGTCTGGACTCCCTGTCAGACTCTCTCAGACTGCCAGAGGGATGTCTGGACTCCCTTTAAGACTCTCTCAGACTGGAAGAGAGACGTCTGGACTCCCTCTCAGACTCTAAGCCTGGTAGGGACGTCTGGACTCCCTTTCAGACTCTCTCACACTGGAAGATGGATATCTGGACTCCCTTTCAGACTCTCTCAGAATGGGAGGGACGTCTGGACTCCCTCTCAGACGCTAAGCCTGGGAGGGACGTCTGGACTCCCTTTCAGACTCTCTCAGACTGGAAGAGAGACATCTGGACTCCCTTTCAGACTCTCTCAGACTGTAAGAGAGACGTCTGGACTCCCTTTCAGAACATCTCAGACTGGGAGGGACGTCTGAACTCCCTCTCAGACTCTAATATTGAGAGAGACGTCTGGAATCCCTTTCAGACTCTCTCAGAGTGGAAGAGAGACGTCTGGACTCCCTTTTAGACTCTCTCAGACTGGAAGAGAGACTTCTGGACTCCCTTTCCGACTCTCTCAGACAGGAAGAGGGATGTCTGGACGCCCTTTCCGACTCTCACAGACTGGAAGAGGGACGTCTGAACTCTCTCTCAGACTCTCAGACTGGAAGAGGGACGTCTGGAATCCATTTCCGACACTCTCAGACAAGAAGAGGGATGTCTGAACTCCCTTTCCAACTCTCTCGTACTGGAAGAGGGATGTCTGGACTCTCTTTCAGGCTCACTCAGACTGAGAGGGACGTCTGGACTCCCTCTCAGACTCTCTGAGACTGGAAGAGGGACATCTGGACTCTCTTTCAGGCTCACTCAGACTGAGAGGGACGTCTGGACTCCCTCTCAGACTCCAAGCCTGGGAGGGACGTCTGGAATCCCTTTTAGACTCTCTCAGACTGGGAGGGACGTCTGGACTCCCTCTCAGACTTTAAGCCTGGGAGTGACGTCTGGACTCCCTCTCAGACTCTCTCAAACTAGAAGAGGGACGTCTGGACTCCCTTTCAGATTCTCTCAGACTGAGAGGGACGTCTGGACTCCCTCTCTCAAAAACAATAAAAAAAATATTAAATAAAAATAAATGAATATATATAAACACAGTACATAAATAATATTGTGTCTTAATATAGTATAAAATATGAAATCTGTTCTATATGTGTGTGTGTCCCTACAGGGCCGACTGCTGCCCCAACAACTACTGAAGGTCAGTACTATTTTGTGTATGACAGGAAGAACTTTACTGAAGCTTAAAGATACTGCAGAGAGAAACACACAGACCTGGTCCCTGTAGAGAGGAGGTTATGACGATCCTAGAAGAGGGACGTCTGGATCCCTCTAAGACTCTCTCAGACTCTCTCAGACAGTAAGAGGGATGTCTGGACTCCCTTATAGACTCTCTAAGACTGGGAGGGACGTCTGGACTCCCTTATAGACTCTCTAAGACTGGGAGGGTTGTCTAGACTCACTTTCAGACTCTCTCAGACTGGAAGAGGGATTTCTGGACTCCCTTTCAGGCTCTCTCAGACAGGGAGGGACATCTGGACTCCCTTTCAGACTCTCTCAGACTGGGAGGGACGTCTGGACTCCCTTTCCAAATCTCTCCGACTGGGAGTGACGTCTGGACTCCCTTCAGACTCTCTCAGACTGGAAGAGAGACGTCTGGACTCCCTTTCAGAATCTCCCAGACTGGAAGGGACGTCTGGACTCCCTTTCAGACTATCTCAGACTGGGAGGGACATCTGGACTCCCTCTCATGCTCTAATACTGGGAGGGTTGTCTGGACTCCCTCTCAGACTCTAAGCCTGGTAGGGACGTCTGGACTCCCTTTCAGACTCTCTCAGACTGGAAGAGGGATGTCTGGACTCCCTTTCAGACTCTCTCAAAATGGGAGGGACGTCTGGACTCCCTCTCAGACTCTAAGACTGGGAGGGACGTCTGGACTCCCTTCAGACTATCTCAGACTGGGAGGGACGTCTGGACTCCCTTTCAGACTCTCTAAGACTTGAAGAGAGACGTCTGGACTCCCTTTCAGACTCTTTCAGACTGGGAGGGACGTCTGGACTCCCTTTCAAACTATCTCAGACTGGGAGGGAAGTCTGGACTCCCTCTCAGACTCTAAGCCTGGTAGGGACGTCTGGACTCCCTTTCAGACTCTCTCAGACTGGAAGAGGATGTCTGGACTAACTTTCAGACTCTCTCAAAATGGGAGGGACGTCTGGACTCCCTCTCAGACTCTAAGACTGGGAGGGACGTCTGGACTTTTCAGACTCTCTCAGACTAGGAGGGATGTCTGGACTCCTGTCAGACTATCTCAGACTGGAAGAGGGATGTCTGGACTCCCTTTCAGACTCTCTCAGACTGGAAGAGGGATGTCTGCACTCCCTTTCAAACTCTCTCAGACTGGGAGGGACGTCTGCACTCCCTTTCAGACTCTCTCAGACTGGAAGATGGATATCTGGACTCCCTTTCAGACTCTCTCAGAATGGGAGGGGCGTCTGGACTCTCTTTCAGAGTCTCTGAGACTAGGAGGGACGTCTGTACTCCCTGTCAGACTCTCTCAGACTGGCAGAGGGATGTCTGGACTCCCTTTCAGAACATCTCAGACTGGGAGGGACGTCTGAACTCCCTGTCAGACTCTCTCAGACTGGCAGAGGGATGTCTGGACTCCCTTTCAGACTCTCTCAGACTGGAAGAGAGACGTCTGGACTCCCTTTCAGACTCTCTCAGACTGGAAGAGAGACATCTGGACTCCCTTTCAGACTCTCTCAGACTGGGAGGGACGTCTGGACTCCCTCTCTCAAAAAACAATAAAAAATATATTAAATAAAAATAGATAAATATATATAAACACAGTACATAAATAATATTGTGTCTTAATATAGTATAAAATATTAAATCTGTTCTATATGTGTGTGTGTCCCTACAGTGCCGACTGCTGCCCCAACAACTACTGCAGGTCAGTACTATTTTGTGTATGACAGAAAGAACTTTACTAAAGCTCAAAGATACTGCAGAGAGAAACACACAGACCTGGTCCCTGTAGACAACATGGAGGTTATGACGATCTTGGAAGAGGAACATCTGGAACCCTCTAAGAATCTCCCAGACTCTCTCAGACTGGAATAGAGACGTTTGGACTCCCTTTCAGACACTCTCAGACTGGGAGGGACGTCTGAACTCCCTCTCAGACTCCAAGCCTGGGAGTGACGTCTGGAATCCCTTTCAGACTCTCTCAGACTGGGTGGGACGTCTGGACTCCCTCTCAGACTCCAAGCCTGGGAGGGACGTCTGGAATCCCTTTCAGACTCTCTCAGACTGGAAGAGAGACTTCTGGACTCCCTTTCCGACTCTCTCAGACAGGAAGAGGGATGTCTGGACGCCCTTTCCGACTCTCACAGACTGGAAGAGGGACGTCTGAACTCTCTCTCAGACTCTCAGACTGGAAGAGGGACGTCTGGAATCCATTTCCGACACTCTCAGACAAGAAGAGGGATGTCTGAACTCCCTTTCCAACTCTCTCGTACTGGAAGAGGGATGTCTGGACTCTCTTTCAGGCTCACTCAGACTGAGAGGGACGTCTGGACTCCCTCTCAGACTCTCTGAGACTGGAAGAGGGACATCTGGACTCTCTTTCAGACTCACTCAGACTGAGAGGGACGTCTGGACTCCCTCTCAGACTCCAAGCCTGGGAGGGACGTCTGGAATCCCTTTTAGACTCTCTCAGACTGGGAGGGACGTCTGGACTCCCTCTCAGACTTTAAGCCTGGGAGTGACGTCTGGACTCCCTCTCAGACTCTCTCAAACTAGAAGAGGGACGTCTGGACTCCCTTTCAGATTCTCTCAGACTGAGAGGGACGTCTGGACTCCCTCTCTCAAAAAACAATAAAAAAAATATTAAATAAAAATAAATGAATATATATAAACACAGTACATAAATAATATTGTGTCTTAATATAGTATAAAATATTAAATCTGTTCTATATGTGTGTGTGTCCCTACAGGGCCGACTGCTGCCCCAACAACTACTGAAGGTCAGTACTATTTTGTGTATGACAGGAAGAACTTTACTGAAGCTTAAAGATACTGCAGAGAGAAACACACAGACCTGGTCCCTGTAGAGAGGAGGTTATGACGATCCTAGAAGAGGGACGTCTGGATCCCTCTAAGACTCTCTCAGACTCTCTCAGACAGTAAGAGGGATGTCTGGACTCCCTTTAGACTCTCTAAGACTGGGAGGGACGTCTGGACTCCTTATAGACTCTCTAAGACTGGGAGGGTTGTCTAGACTCACTTTCAGACTCTCTCAGACTGGAAGAGGGATTTCTGGACTCCCTTTCAGGCTCTCTCAGACAGGGAGGGACATCTGGACTCCCTTTCAGACTCTCTCAGACTGGGAGGGACGTCTGGACTCCCTTTCAAATCTCTCAGACTGGGAGACGCGTCTGGACTCCCTTCAGACTCTCTCAGACTGGAAGAGAGACGTCTGGACTCCCTTTCAGAATCTCCCAGACTGGAAGGGACGTCTGGACTCCCTTTCAGACTATCTCAGACTGGGAGGGACATCTGGACTCCCTCTCATGCTCTAATACTGGGAGGGTTGTCTGGACTCCCTCTCAGACTCTAAGCCTGGTAGGGACGTCTGGACTCCCTTTCAGACTCTCTCAGACTGGAAGAGGGATGTCTGGACTAACTTTCAGACTCTCTCAAAATGGGAGGGACGTTTGGACTCCCTCTCAGACGCTAAGACTGGGAGGGACGTCTGGACTCCGTTTCAGACTATCTCAGACTGGGAGGGACGTCTGGACTCCCTTTCAGACTCTCTAAGACTTGAAGAGAGACGTCTGGACTCCCTTTCAGACTCTTTCAGACTGGGACGGACGTCTGGACTCCCTTTCAAACTATCTCAGACTGGGAGGGAAGTCTGGACTCCCTCTCAGACTCTAAGCCTGGTAGGGACGTCTGGACTCCCTTTCAGACTCTCTCAGACTGGAAGAGGGATGTCTAGACTAACTTTCAGACTCTCTCAAAATGGGAGGGACGTCTGGACTCCCTCTCAGACGCTAAGACTGGGAGGGACGTCTGGACGCCGTTTCAGACTCTCTCAGACTAGGAGGGATGTCTGGACTCCCTGTCAGACTATCTCAGACTGGAAGAGGGATGTCTGGACTCCCTTTCAGACTCTCTCAGACTGGAAGAGGGATGTCTGCACTCCCTTTCAAACTCTCTCAGACTGGGAGGGACGTCTGCACTCCCTTTCAGACTCTCTCAGACTGGAAGATGGATATCTGGACTCCCTTTCAGACTCTCTCAGAATGGGAGGGGCGTCTGGACTCTCTTTCAGAGTCTCTGAGACTAGGAGGGACGTCTGTACTCCCTGTCAGACTCTCTCAGACTGGCAGAGGGATGTCTGGACTCCCTTTCAGAACATCTCAGACTGGGAGGGACGTCTGAACTCCCTGTCAGACTCTCTCAGACTGGCAGAGGGATGTCTGGACTCCCTTTCAGACTCTCTCAGACTGGAAGAGAGACGTCTGGACTCCCTTTCAGACTCTCTCAGACTGTAAGAGAGACATCTGGACTCCCTTTCAGACTCTCTCAGACTGGGAGGGACGTCTGGACTCCCTCTCTCAAAAAACAATAAAAAATATATTAAATAAAAATAGATAAATATATATAAACACAGTACATAAATAGTATTGTGTCTTAATATAGTATAAAATATTAAATCTGTTCTATATGTGTGTGTGTCCCTACAGTGCCGACTGCTGCCCCAACAACTACTGCAGGTCAGTACTATTTTGTGTATGACAGAAAGAACTTTACTAAAGCTCAAAGATACTGCAGAGAGAAACACACAGACCTGGTCCCTGTAGACAACATGGAGGTTATGACGATCTTGGAAGAGGAACATCTGGAACCCTCTAAGAATCTCCCAGACTCTCTCAGACTGGAATAGAGACGTTTGGACTCCCTTTCAGACACTCTCAGACTGGGAGGGACGTCTGAACTCCCTCTCAGACTCCAAGCCTGGGAGTGACGTCTGGAATCCCTTTCAGACTCTCTCAGACTGGGTGGGACGTCTGGACTCCCTCTCAGACTCCAAGCCTGGGAGGGACGTCTGGAATCCCTTTCAGACTCTCTCAGACTGGAAGAGGGACGTCTGGACTCTCTTTCAGGCTCACTCAGACTGAGAGGGACGTCTGGACTCCCTCTCAGACTCTCTGAGACTGGAAGAGGGACATCTGGACTCTCTTTCAGGCTCACTCAGACTGAGAGGGACGTCTGGACTCCCTCTCAGACTCCAAGCCTGGGAGGGACGTCTGGAATCCCTTTTAGACTCTCTCAGACTGGGAGGGACGTCTGGACTCCCTCTCAGACTTTAAGCCTGGGAGTGACGTCTGGACTCCCTCTCAGACTCTCTCAGACTGGAAGAGGGACGTCTGGACTCCCTTTCAGATTCTCTCAGACTGAGAGGGACGTCTGGACTCCTCTCTCAAAAACAATAAAAAAAATATTAAATAAAAATAAATGAATATATATAAACACAGTACATAAATAATATTGTGTCTTAATATAGTATAAAATATTAAATCTGTTCTATATGTGTGTGTGTCCCTACAGGGCCGACTGCTGCCCCAACAACTACTGAAGGTCAGTACTATTTTGTGTATGACAGGAAGAACTTTACTGAAGCTTAAAGATACTGCAGAGAGAAACACACAGACCTGGTCCCTGTAGAGAGGAGGTTATGACGATCCTAGAAGAGGGACGTCTGGATCCCTCTAAGACTCTCTCAGACTCTCTCAGACAGTAAGAGGGATGTCTGGACTCCCTTATAGACTCTCTAAGACTGGGAGGGACGTCTGGACTCCCTTATAGACTCTCTAAGACTGGGAGGGTTGTCTAGACTCACTTTCAGACTCTCTCAGACTGGAAGAGGGATTTCTGGACTCCCTTTCAGGCTCTCTCAGACAGGGAGGGACATCTGGACTCCCTTTCAGACTCTCTCAGACTGGGAGGGACGTCTGGACTCCCTTTCCAAATCTCTCCGACTGGGAGTGACGTCTGGACTCCCTTCAGACTCTCTCAGACTGGAAGAGAGACGTCTGGACTCCCTTTCAGAATCTCCCAGACTGGAAGGGACGTCTGGACTCCCTTTCAGACTATCTCAGACTGGGAGGGACATCTGGACTCCCTCTCATGCTCTAATACTGGGAGGGTTGTCTGGACTCCCTCTCAGACTCTAAGCCTGGTAGGGACGTCTGGACTCCCTTTCAGACTCTCTCAGACTGGAAGAGGGATGTCTGGACTAACTTTCAGACTCTCTCAAAATGGGAGGGACGTTTGGACTCCCTCTCAGACGCTAAGACTGGGAGGGACGTCTGGACTCCCTTCAGACTATCTCAGACTGGGAGGGACGTCTGGACTCCCTTTCAGACTCTCTAAGACTTGAAGAGAGACGTCTGGACTCCCTTTCAGACTCTTTCAGACTGGGACGGACGTCTGGACTCCCTTTCAAACTATCTCAGACTGGGAGGGAAGTCTGGACTCCCTCTCAGACTCTAAGCCTGGTAGGGACGTCTGGACTCCCTTTCAGACTCTCTCAGACTGGAAGAGGGATGTCTGGACTAACTTTCAGACTCTCTCAAATGGGAGGGACGTCTGGACTCCCTCTCAGACTCTAAGACTGGGAGGGACGTCTGGACGCCGTTTCAGACTCTCTCAGACTAGGAGGGATGTCTGGACTCCCTGTCAGACTCTCTCAGACTGGAAGAGGGATGTCTGGACTCCCTTTCAGACTCTCTCAGACTGGAAGAGGGATGTCTGCACTCCCTTTCAAACTCTCTCAGACTGGGAGGGACGTCTGGACTCCCTTTCAGACTCTCTCAGACTGGAAGATGGATATCTGGACTCCCTTTCAGACTCTCTCAGAATGGGAGGGCGTCTGGACTCTCTTTCAGAGTCTCTCAGACTAGGAGGGACGTCTGGACTCCCTGTCAGACTCTCTCAGACTGGCAGAGGGATGTCTGGACTCCCTTTCAGAACATCTCAGACTGGGAGGGACGTCTGAACTCCCTCTCAGACTCTCTCAGACTGGCAGAGGGACGTCTGGACTCCCTTTCAGACTCTCTCAGACTGGAAGAGAGACGTCTGGACTCCCTTTCAGACTCTCTCAGACTGTAAGAGAGACATCTGGACTCCTTTCAGACTCTCTCAGACTGGGAGGGACGTCTGACTCCCTCTCTCAAAAAACAATAAAAATATATTAAATAAAAATAGATAAATATATATAAACACAGTACATAAATAGTATTGTGTCTTAATATAGTATAAAATATTAAATCTGTTCTATATGTGTGTGTGTCCCTACAGTGCCGACTGCTGCCCCAACAACTACTGCAGGTCAGTACTATTTTGTGTATGACAGAAAGAACTTTACTAAAGCTCAAAGATACTGCAGAGAGAAACACACAGACCTGGTCCCTGTAGACAACATGGAGGTTATGACGATCTTGGAAGAGGAACATCTGGAACCCTCTAAGAATCTCCCAGACTCTCTCAGACTGGAAGAGAGACGTCTGGACTCCCTTTCAGACTCTCTCAGACTGGGAGGGACGTCTGACTCCCTCTCAGACTCTCAAGACTGGGAGGGACGTCTGGAATCCCTTTCAGACTCTCTCAGACTGGGTGGGACGTCTGGACTCCCTCTCAGACTCCAAGCCTGGGAGGGACGTCTGGAATCCCTTTCAGACTCTCTCAGACTGGAAGAGGGACGTCTGGACTCCCTTTCAGATTCTCTCAGACTGGGAGGGACGTCTGGACTCCCTCTCTCAAAAAACAATAAAAAATATATTAAATAAAAATAGATAAATATATATAAACATAGTACATAAATAATATTTTGTCTTAATATAGTATAAAATATTAAATCTGTTCTATATGTGTGTGTCCCTACAGTGCCGACTGCTGCCCCAACAACTACTGCAGGTCAGTACTATTTTGTGTATGACAGAAAGAACTTTACTGAAGCTCAAAGATACTGCAGAGAGAAACACACAGACCTGGTCCCTGTAGACAACATGGAGGTTATGACGATCCTGGAAGAGGAACATCTGGACTTCCTTTCAGACTCTCTCAGACTGGAAGAGGAAAGTCTGGACTCCCTGTCAGACTCTCTCAGACTGGAAGAGGGACATCTGGACTTCCTTTCAGACTCTCTCAGACTGTAAGAGAGACTTCTGGACTCCCTTTCAGACTCTCTCAGACTGGAAGAGGGACGTCTGGACCCCCTTTCAGACTCTGTCAGACTGGGAGGGATGTCTGGACTCCGTATCAGGCTCTAAGACTGGGAGGGTTGTCTGGACTCCCTCTCAGACGCTAAGACTGGGAGGGACGTCTGGACTCTCTTTCAAAGTCTCTCAGACTAGGAGGGACGTCTGGACTCCCTGTCAGACTCTCTCAGACTGGCAGAGGGATGTCTGGACTCCCTTTAGACTCTCTCAGACTGGAAGAGACGTCTGGACTCCTCTCAGACTCTAAGACTGGTAGGGACGTCTGGACTCCCTTTCAGACTCTCTCAGACTGGAAGATGGATATCTGGACTCCCTTTCAGACTCTCTCAGACTGGGAGGGACGTCTGGACTCCCTCTCAGACGCTAAGCCTGGGAGGGACGTCTGGACTCCCTTTCAGACTCTCTCAGACTGGAAGAGAGACATCTGGACTCCCTTTCAGACTCTCTCAGACTGGAAGAGAGACGTCTGGACTCCTTTCAGAACATCTCAGACTGGGAGGGACGTCTGAACTCCCTCTCAGACTCTAAGCCTGAGAGAGACGTCTGGACTCCCTTTCAGACTCTCTCAGACTGGAAGAGAGACGTCTGGACTCCCTTTCAGACTCTCTCAGACTGGAAGAGAGACTTCTGGACTCCCTTTCAGACTCTCTCAGACTGGAAGAGGGATGTCTGGACTCCCTTTCAGACTCTCTCAGACTGGAAGAGGGACGTCTGAACTCTCTCTCAGACTCTCAGACTGGAAGAGGGACGTCTGGAATCCATTTCAGACACTCTCAGACAAGAAGAGGGATGTCTGAACTCCCTTTCCAACTCTCTCAGACTGGAAGAGGGATGTCTGGACTCTCTTTCAGACTCTCTCAGACTCAGAGGGACGTCTGGACTCCCTCTCAGACTCTCTCAGACTGGAAGAGGGACGTCTGGACTCTCTTTCAGACTCTCTCAGACTGAGAGGGACGTCTGGACTCCCTCTCAGACTCCAAGACTGGGAGGGACGTCTGGAATCCCTTTCAGACTCTCTCAGACTGGGAGGGACGTCTGGACTCCTCTCAGACTCTAAGACTGGGAGTGACGTCTGGACTCCCTCTCAGACTCTCTCAGACTGGAAGAGGGACGTCTGGACTCCCTTTCAGATTCTCTCAGACTGAGAGGGACGTCTGGACTCCCTCTCTCAAACAACAATAAAAAAAATATTAAATAAAAATAAATGAATATATATAAACACAGTACATAAATAATATTGTGTCTTAATATAGTATAAAATATTAAATCTGTTCTATATGTGTGTGTGTCCCTACAGTGCCGACTGCTGCCCCAACAACTACTGAAGGTCAGTACTATTTTGTGTATGACAGGAAGAACTTTACTGAAGCTTAAAGATACTGCAGAGAGAAACACACAGACCTTGTCCCTGTAGAGAGGAGGTTATGACGATCCTAGAAGAGGGACGTCTGGATCCCTCTAAGACTCTCTCAGACTCTCTCAGACTGAAAGAGGGACGTCTGGACTCCCTTTCAGACTCTCTCAGACTGGGAGGGACGTCTGGACTCCCTTTCAGACTCTCTCAGACTGGGAGGGTGGTCTGGACTCCCTCTCAGACTCTAAGACTGAGAGGGACGTCTGAACTCCCTCTCAGACTCTAAGCCTGGTAGGGACGTCTGGACTCCCTTTCAGACTCTCTCAGACTGGAAGAGGGATTTCTGGACTCCCTTTCAGACTCTCTCAGACAGGGAGGGACATCTGGACTCGCTTTCAGACTCTCTCAGACTGGGAGGGACGTCTGGACTCCCTTTCCAAATCTCTCCGACTGGGAGGGACGTCTGGACTCCCTTCAGACTCTCTCAGACTGGAAGAGAGACGTCTGGACTCCCTTTCAGAATCTCCCAGACTGGAAGGGACGTCTGGAATCCCTTTCAGACTCTCTCAGAGTGGAAGAGAGACGTCTGGACTCCCTTTTAGACTCTCTCAGACTGGAAGAGAGACTTCTGGACTCCCTTTCCGACTCTCTCAGACAGGAAGAGGGATGTCTGGACGCCCTTTCCGACTCTCACAGACTGGAAGAGGGACGTCTGAACTCTCTCTCAGACTCTCAGACTGGAAGAGGGACGTCTGGAATCCATTTCCGACACTCTCAGACAAGAAGAGGGATGTCTGAACTCCCTTTCCAACTCTCTCGACTGGAAGAGGGATGTCTGGACTCTCTTCAGACTCACTCAGACTGAGAGGGACGTCTGGACTCCCTCTCAGACTCTCTGAGACTGGAAGAGGGACATCTGGACTCTCTTTCAGACTCTCTCAGACTGAGAGGGACGTCTGGACTCCCTCTCAGACTCTCAAGCCTGGGAGGGACGTCTGGAATCCCTTTCAGACTCTCTCAGACTGGGAGGGACGTCTGGACTCCCTCTCAGACTCTAAGCCTGGGAGTGACGTCTGGACTCCCTCTCAGACTCTCTCAAACTGGAAGAGGGACGTCTGGACTCCCTTTCAGATTCTCTCAGACTGAGAGGGACGTCTGGACTCCTCTCTCAAAAAACAATAAAAAAAATATTAAATAAAAATAAATGAATATATATAAACACAGTACATAAATAATATTGTGTCTTAATATAGTATAAAATATTAAATCTGTTCTATATGTGTGTGTGTCCCTACAGTGCCGACTGCTGCCCCAACAACTACTGAAGGTCAGTACTATTTTGTGTATGACAGGAAGAACTTTACTGAAGCTTAAAGATACTGCAGAGAGAAACACACAGACCTGGTCCCTGTAGAGAGGAGGTTATGACGATCCTAGAAGAGGGACGTCTGGATCCCTCTAAGACTCTCTCAGACTCTCTCAGACAGTAAGAGGGACGTCTGGACTCCCTTATAGACTCTCTAAGACTGGGAGGGACGTCTGGACTCACTTTCAGACTCTCTCAGACTGGGAGGGACGTCTGGACTCCCTCTCAGGCTCTAAGACTGAGAGGGGTCTGAACTCCCACTCAGACTCTAAGCCTGGTAGGGACGTTGGAACTCCCTTTCAGACTCTCTCAGACTGGAAGAGGGATTTCTGGACTCCCTTTCAGGCTCTCTCAGACAGGGAGGGACATCTGGACTCCCTTTCAGACTCTCTCAGACTGGGAGGGACGTCTGGACTCCCTTTCCAAATCTCTCCGACTGGGAGGGACGTCTGGACTCCCTTCAGACTCTCTCAGACTGGAAGAGAGACGTCTGGACTCCCTTTCAGAATCTCCCAGACTGCAAGGGACGTCTGGACTCCCTTTCAGACTATCTCAGACTGGGAGGGACATCTGGACTCCCTCTCATGCTCTAAGACTGGGAGGGTTGTCTGGACTCCCTCTCAGACTCTAAGCCTGGTAGGGACGTCTGGACTCCCTTTCAGACTCTCTCAGACTGGAAGAGGGATGTCTGGACTAACTTTCAGACTCTCTCAATGGGAGGGACGTCTGGACTCCTCTCAGACTCTAAGACTGGGAGGGACGTCTGGACTCTCAGACTCTCAGACTGGGAGGGAGTCTGGACTCCTCTCAGACTCTCTAAGACTGGAAGGGACGTCTGGACTCCCTTTCAGACTCTCTCAGACTGGAAGAGGGATGTCTGGACTAACTTTCAGACTCTCTCAAAATGGGAGGGACGTCGGGACTCCCTCTCAGACGCTAAGACTGGGAGGGACGTCTGGACGCCGTTTCAGACTCTCTCAGACTAGGAGGGATGTCTGGACTCCCTGTCAGACTATCTCAGACTGGAAGAGGGATGTCTGCACTCCCTTTCAAACTCTCTCAAACTGGGAGGGACGTCTGGACTCCTTGTCAGACTCTCTCAGAATGGAAGAGGGATGTCTGGACTCCCTTTCAGATTCTCTCAGACTGAGAGGGACGTCTGGACTCCCTCTCTCAAAAAACAATAAAAAAAATATTAAATAAAAATAAATAAATATATATAAACACAGTACATAAATAGTATTGTGTCTTAATATAGTATAAAATATTAAATCTGTTCTATATGTATATGTGTCCCTACAGTGCCGACTGCTGCCCCAACAACTCCTGAAGGTCAGTACTATTTTGTGTATGACAGAAAGAACTTTACTGAAGTTCAAAGATACTGCAGAGAGAAACACACAGACCTGGTCCCTGTAGACAACATGGAGGTTATGACCATCCTGGAAGAGGAACATCTGGAACCCTCTAAGAATCTCTCAGACTGGAAGAGGGACGCCTGGACTCCAATTCAGACTCTCTCAGACTGGAAGAGGGAAGTCTGGACTCCCTGTCAGACTCTCTCAGACTGGAAGAGGGAAGTCTGGACTCCCTGTCAGACTCTCTCAGACTGGAAGAGAGACTTCTGGACTCCCTTTCAGACTCTCTCAGACTGGGAGGGACGTCTGTTCTCCCTTTCAGACTCTCTCAGACTGGAAGAGGGACGTCTGGACACCCTTTCAGACTCTCTCAGACTGGGAGGGATGTCTGGACTCCCTATCAGGCTCTAAGACTGGGAGGGTTGTCTGGACTTCCTCTCAGACTCTAAGCCTGGTAGGGATGTCTGGACTCCCATTCAGACTCTCTCAGAATGAGAGGGACGTCTGCACTTCCTCTCAGACACGAAGATTGGGAGGGACGTCTGGACTCCCTGTCAGACTCTCTCAGACTTGCAGAGGGATGTCTGGACTCCCTTTAAGACTCTCTCAGACTGGCAGAGAGACGTCTGGACTCCCTTTCAGACTCTCTCAGACTGGAAGAGGGACGTCTGGAATCCTTTTCCAACTCTCTCGTACTGGAAGAAGGATGTCTGGACTCTCTTTCAGGCTCACTCAGACTGGGAGGGACGTCTGGACTCCCTCTCAGACTCTCTCAGACTGGAAGAGGGACGTCTGGACTCCCTTTCAGATTCTCTCAGACTGGGAGGGACGTCTGGACTTCCTCTCTCAAAAAACAATAAAAAATATATTAAATAAACATAGATAAATATATATAAACACAGTACATAAATAATATTGTGTCTTAATATAGTATAAAATATTAAATCTGTTCTATATGTGTGTGTGTCCCTACAGTGCCGACTGCTGCCCCAACAACTACTGCAGGTCAGTACTATTTTGTGTATGACTGGAAGAACTTTACTGAAGCTCAAAGATACTGCAGAGAGAAACACACAGACCTGGTCCCTGTAGACAACATGGAGGTTATGACCATCCTGCAAGAGGAACATCTGGAACCCTCTAAGAATCTCTCAGACTGGAAGAGGGACGCCTGGACTCCCTTTCAGACTCTCTCAGACTGGTAGAGGGACGTCTGGACTCCCTGTCAGACTCTCTCAGACTGGAAGAGGGACATCTGGACTTCCTTTCAGACTCTCTCGGACTGGAAGATGGATATCTGGACTCCCTTTCAGACTCTCTCAGAATGAGAGGGACGTCTGGACTCCCTCTCAGACGCGAAGACTGGGAGGGATGTCTGGACTCTCTTTCAGAGTCTCTCAGACTAGGAGGGACGTCTGGACTCCCTGTCAGACTCTCTCAGACTGGAAGAGGGACGTCTGAACTCCCTCTCAGACTGGAAGAGGGACGTCTGGACTCCCTTTCAGACTCTCTCAGACTGGAAGAGGGACGTCTGGACTCCTTCTTAGACTCTCTCAGACTGGAAGATGGACTTCTGGACTCTCTTCAGACTCTCTCAGACTGGGAGGGACGTCTGGACTCCCTCTCAGACTCTCTCAGACTGGAAGAGGGACGTCTGGACTCTCTTTCAGACTCACTCAGACTGAGAGGGACGTCTGGACTCCTCTCAGACTCTCTCAGACTGGAAGAGGGACGTCTGGACTCCCTTTCAGACTCTCTCAGACTGGAGGGACGTCTGGACTCCCTCTCTCAAAAAACAAAAAAAATATTAAATAAAAATAGATAAATATATATAAACACAGTACATAAATAATATTGTGTCTTAATATAGTATAAAATATTAAATCTGTTCTATATGTGTGTGTGTCCCTACAGTGCCGACTGCTGCCCCAACAACTACTGCAGGTCAGTACTATTTTGTGTATGACTGGAAGAACTTTACTGAAGCTCAAAGATACTGCAGAGAGAAACACACAGACCTGGTCCCTGTAGACAACATGGAGGTTATGACCATCCTGCAAGAGGAACATCTGGAACCCTCTAAGAATCTCTCAGACTGGAAGAGGGACGCCTGGACTCCCTTTCAGACTCTCTCAGACTGGTAGAGGGAAGTCTGGACTCCCTGTCAGACTCTCTCAGACTGGAAGAGGGACATCTGGACTTCCTTTCAGACTCTCTCGGACTGGAAGATGGATATCTGGACTCCCTTTCAGACTCTCTCAGACTGAGAGGGACGTCTGGACTCCCTCTCAGACTCAGACTGGGAGGGATGTCTGGACTCTCTTCAGAGTCTCTCAGACTAGGAGGGACGTCTGGACTCCCTTTCAGACTCTCTCAGACTGGCAGAGGGACGTCTGAACTCCCTCTCAGACTGGAAGAGGGACGTCTGGACTCCCTTTCAGATTCTCTCAGACTGGAAGAGGGACGTCTGGACTCCTTCTTAGACTCTCTCAGACTGGAAGATGGACTTCTGGACTCTCTTTCAGACTCTCTCAGACTGGGAGGGACATCTGGACTCCCTCTCAGACTCTCTCAGACTGGAAGAGGGACGTCTGGACTCTCTTTCAGGCTCACTCAGACTGAGAGGGACGTCTGGACTACCTCTCAGACTCTCTGAGCCTGGAAGAGGGACGTCTGGACTTTCTTTCAGGCTCACTCAGACTGAGAGGGACGTCTGGACTCCCTCTCTCAAAAAACAATAAAAAGAAATATTAAATAAAAATAGATAAATATATATAAACACAGTACATAAATAATATTGTGTGCTAATATAGTATAAAATATTAAATCTGTTCTATATGTGTGTGTGTCCCTACAGTGCCGACTGCTGCCCCAACAACTACTGCAGGTCAGTACTATTTTGTGTATGACAGAAAGAACTTTACTGAAGCTCAAAGATACTGCAGAGAGAAACACACAGACCTGGTCCCTGTAGACAACATGGAGGTTATGACGATTTTGGAAGAGGAACATCTGGAACCCTCTAAGAATCTCTCAGACTCTCTCAGACTGAAAGAGAGACGTCTGGACTCCTTTCAGACTCTGAGCCTAGGAGTGACGTCTGGACTCCCTCTCAGACTCTCTCAGACTGGGAGGGACGTCTGGACTCCCTCTCAGACTGTAAGCCTGGGAGTGACGTCTGGACTCCTTCTTAGACTCTGTCAGACTGGAAGAGGGACGTCTGGACTCCCTTTCAGATTCTCTCAGACTGGGAGGGACGTCTGGAACTCTCACAGACTGGAAGAGGGATGTCTGGACTCCCTTTCAGACTCTATCAGACTGGGAGGGACGTCTGGACTCCCTCTCTCAAAAAACAATAAAAAATATATTAAATAAAAATAGATAAATATATATAAACACAGTACATAAATAATATTGTGTCTTAATATAGTATAAAATATTAAATCTGTTCTATATGTGTGTGTGTCCCTACAGGGCCGACTGCTGCCCCAACAACTACTGCAGGTCAGTACTATTTTGTGTATGACTGGAAGAACTTTACTGAAGCTCAAAGATACTGCAGAGAGAAACACACAGACCTGGTCCCTGTAGACAACATGGAGGTTATGACGATCCTGCAAGAGGAACATCTGGAACCCTCTAAGAATCTCTCAGACTGGAAGAGGGACGCCTGGACTCCCTTTCAGACTCTCTCAGACTGGAAGAGGGAAGTCTGGACTCCCTGTCAGACTCTCTCAGACTGGAAGAGGGACATCTGGACTTCCTTTCAGACTCTCTCGGACTGGAAGATGGATATCTGGACTCCCTTTCAGACTCTCTCAGAATGAGAGGGACGTCTGGACTCCCTCTCAGACGCGAAGACTGGGAGGGATGTCTGGACTCTCTTTCAGGGTCTCTCAGACTAGGAGGGACGTCTGGACTCCCTGTCAGACTCTCTCAGACTGGCAGAGGGACGTCTGAACTCCCTCTCAGACTGTAAGCCTGGGAGTGACGTCTGGACTCCCTCTCAGACTGGAAGAGGGACGTCTGGACTCCCTTTCAGATTCTCTCAGACTGGGAGGGACGTCTGGACTTCCTCTCTCAAAAAAAAATAAAAAAAATATTAAATAACAATAGATAAATATATATAAACACAGTACATAAATAATATTGTGTCTTAATATAGTATAAAATATTAAATCTGTTCTATATGTGTGTGTGTCCCTACAGGGCCGACTGCTGCCCCAACAACTACTGCAGGTCAGTACTATTTTGTGTATGACAGAAAGAACTTTACTGAAGTTCAAAGATACTGCAGAGAGAAACACACAGACCTGGTCCCTGTAGACAACATGGAGGTTATGACGATCTTGGAAGAGGAACATCTGGAACCCTCTAAGAATCTCCCAGAATCTCTCAGACTGGAATAGAGATGTCTGGACTCCCTTTCAGACTCTCTCAGACTGGGAGGGACGTCTGAACTCCCTCTCAGACTCCAAGCCTGGGAGTGACGTCTGGAATCCCTTTCAGACTCTCTCAGACTGGGAGGGACGTCTGGACTCCCTCTCAGACTGTAAGCCTGGGAGTGATGTCTGACTCCCTCTCAGACTCTCTCAGACTGGAAGAGGGACGTCTGGACTCCCTTTCAGATTCTCTCAGACTGGGAGGGACGTCTGGAACTCTCACAGACTGGAAGAGGGATATCTGGACTCCCTCTCGGACTCTAAGCCTGAAAGAGACGTCTGGAATCCCTTTCAGACTCTCTCAGAGTGTAAGAGAGACGTCTGGACTCCCTTTCAGACACTCTCAGACTGGAAGAGACGTCTGGAATCCCTTTCAGACTCTCTCAGAGTGTAAGAGAGACGTCTGGACTCCCTTTCAGACACTCTCAGACTGGAAGAGAGACGTCTGGACTCCCTTCCCGACTCTCTCAGACAGGAAGAGGGATGTCTGGACTCCCTTCCGACTCTCTCAGAATGGAAGAGACGTCTGGAATCCCTTTCAGACTCTCTCAGAGTGTAAGAGAGACGTCTGGACTCCCTTTCAGACACTCTCAGACTGGAAGAGAGACGTCTGGACTCCCTTCCCGACTCTCTCAGACAGGAAGAGGGATGTCTGGACGCCCTTTCCGACTCTCTCAGAATGGAAGAGGGAAGTCTGAACTCTCTCTCAGACTCTAAGACTGGAAGAGGGACGTCTGGAATCCATTTCCGACACTCTCAGACAAGAAGAGAGATGTCTGGACTCCCTTTCCAACTCTCTCGTACTGGAAGAGGGATGTCTGGACTCTCTTTCAGACTCTCTCAGACTCGAAGAGGGACGTCTGGACTCCTTCTTAGACTCTCTCAGACTGGAAGAGGGACTTCTGGACTCTCTTTCAGACTCTCTCAGACTGGGAGGGACATCTGGACTCCCTCTCAGACTCTCTCAGACAAGAAGAGAGATGTCTGGACTCCCTTTCCAACTCTCTCGTACTGGAAGAGGGATGTCTGGACTCTCTTTCAGACTCTCTCAGACTGGATGAGGGACGTCTGGACTCCTTCTTTGACTCTCTCAAACTGGAAGAGGGACTTCTGGACTCTCTTTCAGACTCTCTCAGACTGGGAGGGACGTCTGGACTCCCTCTCAGACTGTAAGCCTGGGAGTGACGTCTGGACTCCCTCTCAGACTCTCTCAGACTGGAAGAGGGACGTCTGGACTCCCTTTCAGATTCTCTCAGACTGGGAGGGACGTCTGGAACTCTCACAGACTGGAAGAGGGATGTCTGGACTCACTCTCGGATTCTAAGCCTGAAAGAGACGTCTGGAATCCCTTTCAGACTCTCTCAGAGTGTAAGAGAGACGTTTGGACTCCCTTTAGACACTCTCAGACTGGAAGAGACGTCTGGAATCCCTTTCAGACTCTCTCAGAGTGTAAGAGAGACGTCTGGACTCCCTTTCAGACACTCTCAGACTGGAAGAGAGACGTCTGGACTCCCTTCCCGACTCTCTCAGACAGGAAGAGGGATGTCTGGACGCCCTTTCCGACTCTCTCAGAATGGAAGAGGGACGTCTGAACTCTCTCTCAGACTCTAAGACTGGAAGAGGGACGTCTGGAATCCATTTCCGACACTCTCAGACAAGAAGAGAGATGTCTGGACTCCCTTTCCAACTCTCTCGTACTGGAAGAGGGATGTCTGGACTCTCTTTCAGACTCTCTCAGACTGGAAGAGGGACGTCTGGACTCCTTCTTAGACTCTCTCAGACTGGAAGAGGGACTTCTGGACTCTCTTTCAGACTCTCTCAGACTGGGAGGGACATCTGGACTCCCTCTCAGACTCTCTCAGACTGGAAGAGGGACGTCTGGACTCTCTTTCAGGCTCACTCAGACTGAGAGGGACGTCTGGACTCCCTCTCAGACTCTGTGAGACTGGAAGAGGGACATCTGGACTCTCTTTCAGGCTCACTTAGACTGAGAGAGACGTCTGGACTCCCTCTCTCAAAAAACAATAAAAAATATATTAAATAAAAATAAATAAATATATATAAACACAGTACATAAATAATATTGTGTCTTAATATAGTATAAAATATTAAATCTGTTCTATATGTGTGTGTGTCCCTACAGTGCTGACTGCTGCCCCATCAACTACTGCAGGTCAGTACTATTTTGTGTATGACAGAAAGAACTTTACTAAAGCTCAAAGATACTGCAGAGAGAAACACACAGACCTGGTCCCTGTAGACAACATGGAGGTTATGACGATTTTGGAAGAGGAACATCTGGAAACCTCTAAGAATCTCTCAGACTCTCTCAGACTGAAAGAGAGACGTCTGGTCTCCCTTTCAGACTGTAAGCCTGGGAGTGACGTCTGGACTCCCTCTCAGACTCTCTCAGACTGATAGGGACGTCTGGACTCACTCTCAGACTGTAAGCCTGGGAGTGACGTCTGACTCCCTCTTAGACTCTCTCAGACTGGAAGAGGGACGTCTGGACTCCCTTTCAGATTCTCTCAGACTGGGAGGGACGTCTGGAACTCTCACAGACTGGAAGAGGGATGTCTGGACTCCCTTTCAGACTCTATCAGACTGGGAGGGACGTCTGGACTCCCTTTCAGACTCTATCAGACAAGGAGGGACGTCTGGACTCCCTCTCATACTCTAAAACTGGGAGGGATGTCTGGATTATCTCTCAGAGTCTAAGACTGGAAGAGGGGCGTCTGGACTCTCTTTCAGAGTCTCTCAGACTAGGAGGGACGTCTGGACTCCATGTCAGACTCTCTCAGACTGGAGGAGGGATGTCTGGACTCCCTTTAAGACTCTCTCAGACTGGAAGAGAGACGTCTGGACTCCCTTTAGAACATCTCAGACTGGGAGGGACGTCTGGACTCCCTCTCAGACTCTAAGCCTGGGAGGGACATCTGGACTCCCATTCAGACTCTCTCAGACTGGAAGAGAGACGTCTGGACTCCCTTTCAGACTCTCTCAGACTGGGAGGGACGTCTGAACTCCCTCTCAGACTCTAAGCCTGGGAGGGACGTCTGGACTCCCTTTCAGACTCTCTCAGACTGGGAGGGATGTCTGGACTCCCTCTCAGACTTTAAGCCTGGGAGTGACGTCTGAACACCCTCTAAGACTCTCTCAGACTGGAAGAGGGACGTCTGGACTCCCTTTCAGATTCTCTCAGACTGGGAGGGACGTCTGGAACTCTTATAGACTGGAAGAGGAAGAAGGGCGTCTGGACTCTCTTTCAGAGTCTCTCAGACTAGGAGGGACGTCTGGACTCCCTTTCAGACTCTCTCAGACTGGAAGAGGCACGTCTGGAATCCATTTCCGATTCTCTGACAGGAAGAGTGATGTCTGGACTCCCTTTCCGACTCTATCAGACTAGAAGAGGGATGTCTGGACTCCCTTTAAGACTCCCTCGACTGGAAGAGGATGTCTGGACTCTCTTTCAGACTCTCTCAGACTGGGAAGGACGTCTGGACTGCCTTTCAGACTCTCTCAGACTGGGAGGGAGGTCTGAACTCCCTCTCAGACTCCAAGCCTGGGAGTGACGTCTGGAATCCCTTTCAGACTCTCTCAGACTGGGAGGGACGTCTGGACTCCCTCTCAGACTGTAAGCCTGGGAGTGACGTCTGGACTCCCTCTCAGACTCTCTCAGACTGGAAGAGGGACGTCTGGACTCCCTTTCAGATTCTCTCAGACTGGGAGGGACGTCTGGAACTCTCACAGACTGGAAGAGGGATGTCTGGACTCACTCTCGGACTCTAAGCCTGAAAGAGACGTCTGGAATCCCTTTCAGACTCTCTCAGAGTGTAAGAGAGACGTCTGGACTCCCTTTCAGACACTCTCAGACTGGAAGAGACGTCTGGAATCCCTTTCAGACTCTCTCAGAGTGTAAGAGAGACGTCTGGACTCCCTTTCAGACACTCTCAGACTGGAAGAGAGACGTCTGGACTCCCTTCCCGACTCTCTCAGACAGGAAGAGGGATGTCTGGACGCCCTTTCGACTCTCTCAGAATGGAAGAGACGTCTGGAATCCCTTTCAGACTCTCTCAGACTGGAAGAGACGTCTGGACTCCCTTTCAGACACTCTCAGACTGGAAGAGAGACGTCTGGACTCCCTTCCGACTCTCTCAGACAGGAAGAGGGATGTCTGGACTCCCTTTCAGACTCTCTCAGAATGGAAGAGGGAAGTCTGAACTCTCTCTCAGACTCTAAGACTGGAAGAGGGACGTCTGGACTCCATTTCAGACACTCTCAGACAAGAAGAGAGATCTGGACTCCCTTTCCAACTCTCTCACTGGAAGAGGGATGTCTGGACTCTCTTTCAGACTCTCTCAGACTGAAGAGGAGGATGTCTGGACTCCTTCTTAGACTCTCTCAGACTGGAAGAGGGACTTCTGGACTCTCTTTCAGACTCTCTCAGACTGGGAGGGACATCTGGACTCCCTCTCAGACTCTCTCAGACAAGAAGAGATGTCTGGACTCCTTTCCAACTCTCTCGACTGGAAGAGGGATGTCTGGACTCTCTTTCAGACTCTCTCAGACTGGATGAGGGACGTCTGGACTCCTTCTTTGACTCTCTCAAACTGGAAGAGGACTTCTGGACTCTCTTTCAGACTCTCTCAGACTGGGAGGGACGTCTGGACTCCCTCTCAGACTGTAAGCCTGGGAGTGACGTCTGACTCCCTCTCAGACTCTCTCAGACTGGAAGAGGGACGTCTGGACTCCCTTTCAGATTCTCTCAGACTGGGAGGGACGTCTGGAACTCTCACAGACTGGAAGAGGGATGTCTGGACTCCCTCAGATTCTAAGACTGAAAGAGACGTCTGGACTCCCTTTCAGACTCTCTCAGACTGTAAGAGAGACGTCTGGACTCCCTTTTAGACACTCTCAGACTGGAAGAGACGTCTGGAATCCCTTTCAGACTCTCTCAGAGTGTAAGAGAGACGTCTGGACTCCCTTTCAGACACTCTCAGACTGGAAGAGAGACGTCTGGACTCCCTTTCAGACTCTCTCAGACAGGAAGAGGGACGTCTGGACTCCCTTTCAGATTCTCTCGGACTGGGAGGGACGTCTGGACTCCCTCTCTCAAAAAACAATAAAAAAAATATTAAATAAAAATAGATAAATATATATAAACACAGTACATAAATAATATTGTGTGTTAATATAGTATAAAATATTAAATCTGTTCTATATGTGTGTGTGTCCCTACAGGGCCGACTGCTGCCCCAACAACTACTGCAGGTCAGTACTATTTTGTGTATGACTGGAAGAACTTTACTGAAGCTCAAAGATACTGCAGAGAGAAACACACAGACCTGGTCCCTGTAGACAACATGGAGGTTATGACCATCCTGCAAGAGGAACATCTGGAACCCTCTAAGAATCTCTCAGACTGGAAGAGGGACGCCTGGACTCCCTTTCAGACTCTCTCAGACTGGTAGAGGGAAGTCTGGACTCCCTGTCAGACTCTCTCAGACTGGAAGAGGGACATCTGGACTTCCTTTCAGACTCTCTCGGACTGGAAGATGGATATCTGGACTCCCTTTCAGACTCTCTCAGAATGAGAGGGACGTCTGGACTCCCTCTCAGACGCGAAGACTGGGAGGGATGTCTGGACTCTCTTTCAGACTCTCTCAGACTAGGAGGGACGTCTGGACTCCCTGTCAGACTCTCTCAGACTGGCAGAGGGACGTCTGAACTCCCTCTCAGACTGGAAGAGGGACGTCTGGACTCCCTTTCAGATTCTCTCAGACTGGAAGAGGGACGTCTGGACTCCTTCTTAGACTCTCTCAGACTGGAAGATGGACTTCTGGACTCTCTTTCAGACTCTCTCAGACTGGGAGGGACATCTGGACTCCCTCTCAGACTCTCTCAGACTGGAAGAGGGACGTCTGGACTCTCTTTCAGGCTCACTCAGACTGAGAGGGACGTCTGGACTACCTCTCAGACTCTCTGAGCCTGGAAGAGGGACGTCTGGACTTTCTTTCAGGCTCACTCAGACTGAGAGGGACGTCTGGACTCCCTCTCTCAAAAAACAATAAAAAAAATATTAAATAAAAATAGATAAATATATATAAACACAGTACATAAATAATATTGTGTGTTAATATAGTATAAAATATTAAATCTGTTCTATATGTGTGTGTGTCCCTACAGTGCCGACTGCTGCCCCAACAACTACTGCAGGTCAGTACTATTTTGTGTATGACAGAAAGAACTTTACTGAAGCTCAAAGATACTGCAGAGAAACACACAGACCTGGTCCCTGTAGACAACATGGAGGTTATGACGATTTTGGAAGAGGAACATCTGGAACCCTCTAAGAATCTCTCAGACTCTCTCAGACTGAAAGAGAGACGTCTGGACTCCCTTTCAGACTCTGAGACTGGGAGGGACGTCTGGACTCCCTCTCAGACTCTCTCAGACTGGGAGGGACGTCTGGACTCCCTCTCAGACTCTAAGCCTGGGAGTGACGTCTGGACTCCTTCTTAGACTCTGTCAGACTGGAAGAGGGACGTCTGGACTCCCTTTCAGATTCTCTCAGACTGGGAGGGACGTCTGGAACTCTCACAGACTGGAAGAGGGATGTCTGGACTCCCTTTCAGACTCTATCAGACTGGGAGGGACGTCTGGACTCCCTCTCTCAAAAAACAATAAAAAAAATATTAAATAAAAATAGATAAATATATATAAACACAGTACATAAATAATATTTTGTCTTAATATAGTATAAAATATTAAATCTGTTCTATATGTGTGTGTGTCCCTACAGTGCTGACTGCTGCCCCATCAACTACTGCAGGTCAGTACTATTTTGTGTATGACAGAAAGAACTTTACTAAAGCTCAAAGATACTGCAGAGAGAAACACACAGACCTGGTCCCTGTAGACAACATGGAGGTTATGACGATTTTGGAAGAGGAACATCTGGAAACCTCTAAGAATCTCTCAGACTCTCTCAGACTGAAAGAGAGACGTCTGGTCTCCCTTTCAGACTGTAAGCCTGGGAGTGACGTCTGGACTCCCTCTCAGACTCTCTCAGACTGATAGGGACGTCTGGACTCACTCTCAGACTGTAAGCCTGGGAGTGACGTCTGGACTCCCTCTTAGACTCTCTCAGACTGGAAGAGGGACGTCTGGACTCCCTTTCAGATTCTCTCAGACTGGGAGGGACGTCTGGAACTCTCACAGACTGGAAGAGGGATGTCTGGACTCCCTTTCAGAATCTATCAGACTGGGAGGGACGTCTGGACTCCCTTTCAGACTCTATCAGACAAGGAGGGACGTCTGGACTCCCTCTCATACTCTAAAACTGGGAGGGATGTCTGGATTATCTCTCAGAGTCTAAGACTGGAAGAGGGGCGTCTGGACTCTCTTTCAGAGTCTCTCAGACTAGGAGGGACGTCTGGACTCCATGTCAGACTCTCTCAGACTGGAGGAGGGATGTCTGGACTCCCTTTAAGACTCTCTCAGACTGGAAGAGAGACGTCTGGACTCCCTTTATGAACATCTCAGACTGGGAGGGACGTCTGGACTCCCTCTCAGACTCTAAGCCTGGGAGGGACATCTGGACTCCCATTCAGACTCTCTCAGACTGGAAGAGAGACGTCTGGACTCCCTTTCAGACTCTCTCAGACTGGGAGGGACGTCTGAACTCCCTCTCAGACTCTAAGCCTGGGAGGGACGTCTGGACTCCCTTTCAGACTCTCTCAGACTGGGAGGGATGTCTGGACTCCCTCTCAGACTTTAAGCCTGGGAGTGACGTCTGAACACCCTCTCAGACTCTCTCAGACTGGAAGAGGGACGTCTGGACTCCCTTTCAGATTCTCTCAGACTGGGAGGGACGTCTGGAACTCTTATAGACTGGAAGAGGAAGAAGGGCGTCTGGACTCTCTTTCAGAGTCTCTCAGACTAGGAGGGACGTCTGGACTCCCTTTCAGACTCTCTCAGACTGGAAGAGGCACGTCTGGAATCCATTTCCGACTCTCTGACAGGAAGAGTGATGTCTGGACTCCCTTTCCGACTCTATCAGACTAGAAGAGGGATGTCTGGACTCCCTTTAAGACTCCCTCGACTGGAAGAGGGTTGTCTGGACTCTCTTTCAGACTCTCTCAGACTGGGAAGGACGTCTGGACTGCCTTTCAGACTCTCTCAGACTGGGAGGGAGGTCTGAACTCCCTCTCAGACTCCAAGCCTGGGAGTGACGTCTGGAATCCCTTTCAGACTCTCTCAGACTGGGAGGGACGTCTGGACTCCCTCTCAGACTGTAAGCCTGGGAGTGACGTCTGGACTCCCTCTCAGACTCTCTCAGACTGGAAGAGGGACGTCTGGACTCCCTTTCAGATTCTCTCAGACTGGGAGGGACGTCTGGAACTCTCACAGACTGGAAGAGGATGTCTGGACTCACTCTCAGACTCTAAGCCTGAAAGAGACGTCTGGACTCCCTTTCAGACTCTCTCAGACTGTAAGAGAGACGTTTGGACTCCCTTTTAGACACTCTCAGACTGGAAGAGACGTCTGGAATCCCTTTCAGACTCTCTCAGAGTGTAAGAGAGACGTCTGGACTCCCTTTCAGACACTCTCAGACTGGAAGAGAGACGTCTGGACTCCCTTTCAGACTCTCTCAGACAGGAAGAGGGACGTCTGGACTCCCTTTCAGATTCTCTCGGACTGGAAGAGACGTCTGGACTCCCTTTCAGACTCTCTCAGACTGGAAGAGGACGTCTGGACTCCCTTTCAGACACTCTCAGACTGGAAGAGAGACGTCTGGACTCCCTTCCAGACTCTCTCAGACTGGAAGAGGGATGTCTGGACTCCCTTTCAGACTCTCTCAGACTGGAAGAGGGAAGTCTGAACTCTCTCTCAGACTCTAAGACTGGAAGAGGGACGTCTGGAATCCATTTCAGACACTCTCAGACAAGAAGAGAGATGTCTGGACTCCCTTTCCAACTCTCTACTGGAAGAGGGATGTCTGGACTCTCTTTCAGACTCTCTCAGACTGGAAGAGGGATGTCTGGACTCCTTCTTAGACTCTCTCAGACTGGAAGAGGACTTCTGGACTCTCTTTCAGACTCTCTCAGACTGGGAGGGACATCTGGACTCCCTCTCAGACTCTCTCAGACAAGAAGAGAGATGTCTGGACTCCCTTTCCAACTCTCTCGTACTGGAAAAGGGATGTCTGGACTCTCTTTCAGACTCTCTCAGACTGGATGAGGGACGTCTGGACTCCTTCTTTGACTCTCTCAAACTGGAAGAGGGACTTCTGGACTCTCTTTCAGACTCTCTCAGACTGGGAGGGACGTCTGGACTCCCTCTCAGACTGTAAGCCTGGGAGTGACGTCTGGACTCCCTCTCAGACTCTCTCAGACTGGAAGAGGGACGTCTGGACTCCCTTTCAGATTCTCTCAGACTGGGAGGGACGTCTGGAACTCTCTCAGACTGGAAGAGGGATGTCTGGACTCACTCTCAGATTCTAAGACTGAAAGAGACGTCTGGACTCCCTTTCAGACTCTCTCAGACTGGAAGAGACGTCTGGACTCCCTTTCAGACACTCTCAGACTGGAAGAGACGTCTGGAATCCCTTTCAGACTCTCTCAGACTGGAAGAGAGCGTCTGGACTCCCTTTCAGACTCTCTCAGACTGGAAGAGACGTCTGGACTCCCTTTCAGACTCTCTCAGACAGGAAGAGGGACGTCTGGACTCCCTTTCAGATTCTCTCGGACTGGGAGGGACGTCTGGACTCCCTCTCTCAAAAAACAATAAAAAAAATATTAAATAAAAATAGATAAATATATATAAACACAGTACATAAATAATATTGTGTGTTAATATAGTATAAAATATTAAATCTGTTCTATATGTGTGTGTGTCCCTACAGGGCCGACTGCTGCCCCAACAACTACTGCAGGTCAGTACTATTTTGTGTATGACTGGAAGAACTTTACTGAAGCTCAAAGATACTGCAGAGAGAAACACACAGACCTGGTCCCTGTAGACAACATGGAGGTTATGACCATCCTGCAAGAGGAACATCTGGAACCCTCTAAGAATCTCTCAGACTGGAAGAGGGACGCCTGGACTCCCTTTCAGACTCTCTCAGACTGGTAGAGGGAAGTCTGGACTCCCTGTCAGACTCTCTCAGACTGGAAGAGGGACATCTGGACTTCCTTTCAGACTCTCTCGGACTGGAAGATGGATATCTGGACTCCCTTTCAGACTCTCTCAGAATGAGAGGGACGTCTGGACTCCCTCTCAGACGCGAAGACTGGGAGGGATGTCTGGACTCTCTTTCAGAGTCTCTCAGACTAGGAGGGACGTCTGGACTCCCTGTCAGACTCTCTCAGACTGGCAGAGGGACGTCTGAACTCCCTCTCAGACTGGAAGAGGGACGTCTGGACTCCCTTTCAGATTCTCTCAGACTGGAAGAGGGACGTCTGGACTCCTTCTTAGACTCTCTCAGACTGGAAGATGGACTTCTGGACTCTCTTTCAGACTCTCTCAGACTGGGAGGGACATCTGGACTCCCTCTCAGACTCTCTCAGACTGGAAGAGGGACGTCTGGACTCTCTTTCAGGCTCACTCAGACTGAGAGGGACGTCTGGACTACCTCTCAGACTCTCTGAGCCTGGAAGAGGGACGTCTGGACTTTCTTTCAGGCTCACTCAGACTGAGAGGGACGTCTGGACTCCCTCTCTCAAAAAACAATAAAAAAAATATTAAATAAAAATAGATAAATATATATAAACACAGTACATAAATAATATTGTGTCTTAATATAGTATAAAATATTAAATCTGTTCTATATGTGTGTGTGTCCCTACAGTGCCGACTGCTGCCCCAACAACTACTGCAGGTCAGTACTATTTTGTGTATGACAGAAAGAACTTTACTGAAGCTCAAAGATACTGCAGAGAGAAACACACAGACCTGGTCCCTGTAGACAACATGGAGGTTATGACGATTTTGGAAGAGGAACATCTGGAACCCTCTAAGAATCTCTCAGACTCTCTCAGACTGAAAGAGAGACGTCTGGTCTCCCTTTCAGACTGTGAGCCTGGGAGTGACGTCTGGACTCCCTCTCAGACTCTCTCAGACTGGGAGGGACGTCTGGACTCCCTCTCAGACTGTAAGCCTGGGAGTGACGTCTGGACTCCTTCTTAGACTCTGTCAGACTGGAAGAGGGACGTCTGGACTCCCTTTCAGATTCTCTCAGACTGGGAGGGACGTCTGGAACTCTCACAGACTGGAAGAGGGATGTCTGGACTCCCTTTCAGACTCTATCAGACTGGGAGGGACGTCTGGACTCCCTCTCTCAAAAAACAATAAAAAAAATATTAAATAAAAATAGATAAATATATATAAACACAGTACATAAATAATATTGTGTCTTAATATAGTATAAAATATTAAATCTGTTCTATATGTGTGTGTGTCCCTACAGTGCCGACTGCTGCCCCAACAACTACTGCAGGTCAGTACTATTTTGTGTATGACAGAAAGAACTTTACTGAAGCTCAAAGATGCTGCAGAGAGAAACACACAGACCTGGTCCCTGTAGACAACATGGAGGTTATGACGATCCTGCAAGAGGAACATCTGGAACCCTCTAAGAATCTCTCAGACTGGAAGAGGGACGCCTGGACTCCCTTTCAGACTCTCTCAGACTGGAAGAGGGAAGTCTGGACTCCCTGTCAGACTCTCTCAGACTGGAAGAGGGACATCTGGACTTCCTTTCAGACTCTCTCGGACTGGAAGATGGATATCTGGACTCCCTTTCAGACTCTCTCAGAATGAGAGGGACGTCTGGACTCCCTCTCAGACGCGAAGACTGGGAGGGATGTCTGGACTCTCTTTCAGGGTCTCTCAGACTAGAGGGACGTCTGGACTCCCTGTCAGACTCTCTCAGACTGGAGAGGGACGTCTGAACTCCCTCTCAGACTCTAAGCCTGGGAGCGTCTGACTCCCTCTCAGACTGGAAGAGGGACGTCTGGACTCCCTTTCAGATTCTCTCAGACTGGGAGGGACGTCTGGACTCCTCTCTCAAAAAAATAAAAAAATATTAAATAAAAATAGATAAATATATATAAACACAGTACATAAATAATATTGTGTCTTAATATAGTATAAAATATTAAATCTGTTCTATATGTGTGTGTGTCCCTACAGGGCCGACTGCTGCCCCAACAACTACTGCAGGTCAGTACTATTTTGTGTATGACAGAAAGAACTTTACTGAAGTTCAAAGATACTGCAGAGAGAAACACACAGACCTGGTCCCTGTAGACAACATGGAGGTTATGACGATCTTGGAAGAGGAACATCTGGAACCCTCTAAGAATCTCCCAGAATCTCTCAGACTGGAATAGAGATGTCTGGACTCCCTTTCAGACTCTCTCAGACTGGGAGGGACGTCTGAACTCCCTCTCAGACTCCAAGCCTGGGAGTGACGTCTGGAATCCCTTTCAGACTCTCTCAGACTGGGAGGGACGTCTGGACTCCCTCTCAGACTGTAAGCCTGGGAGTGATGTCTGGACTCCCTCTCAGACTCTCTCAGACTGGAAGAGGGACGTCTGGACTCCCTTTCAGATTCTCTCAGACTGGGAGGGACGTCTGGAACTCTCACAGACTGGAAGAGGGATATCTGGACTCCCTCTCGGACTCTAAGCCTGAAAGAGACGTCTGGAATCCCTTTCAGACTCTCTCAGAGTGTAAGAGAGACGTCTGGACTCCCTTTCAGACACTCTCAGACTGGAAGAGACGTCTGGAATCCCTTTCAGACTCTCTCAGAGTGTAAGAGAGACGTCTGGACTCCCTTTCAGACACTCTCAGACTGGAAGAGAGACGTCTGGACTCCCTTCCCGACTCTCTCAGACAGGAAGAGGGATGTCTGGACGCCCTTTCCGACTCTCTCAGAATGGAAGAGACGTCTGGAATCCCTTTCAGACTCTCTCAGAGTGTAAGAGAGACGTCTGGACTCCCTTTCAGACACTCTCAGACTGGAAGAGAGACGTCTGGACTCCCTTCCCGACTCTCTCAGACAGGAAGAGGGATGTCTGGACGCCCTTTCCGACTCTCTCAGAATGGAAGAGGGAAGTCTGAACTCTCTCTCAGACTCTAAGACTGGAAGAGGGACGTCTGGAATCCATTTCCGACACTCTCAGACAAGAAGAGAGATGTCTGGACTCCCTTTCCAACTCTCTCGTACTGGAAGAGGGATGTCTGGACTCTCTTTCAGACTCTCTCAGACTCGAAGAGGGACGTCTGGACTCCTTCTTAGACTCTCTCAGACTGGAAGAGGGACTTCTGGACTCTCTTTCAGACTCTCTCAGACTGGGAGGGACATCTGGACTCCCTCTCAGACTCTCTCAGACAAGAAGAGAGATGTCTGGACTCCCTTTCCAACTCTCTCGTACTGGAAGAGGGATGTCTGGACTCTCTTTCAGACTCTCTCAGACTGGATGAGGGACGTCTGGACTCCTTCTTTGACTCTCTCAAACTGGAAGAGGGACTTCTGGACTCTCTTTCAGACTCTCTCAGACTGGGAGGGACGTCTGGACTCCCTCTCAGACTGTAAGCCTGGGAGTGACGTCTGGACTCCTCTCAGACTCTCTCAGACTGGAAGAGGGACGTCTGGACTCCCTTTCAGATTCTCTCAGACTGGGAGGGACGTCTGGAACTCTCACAGACTGGAAGAGGGATGTCTGGACTCACTCAGATTCTAAGCCTGAAAGAGACGTCTGGAATCCCTTTCAGACTCTCTCAGAGTGTAAGAGAGACGTCTGGACTCCCTTTAGACACTCTCAGACTGGAAGAGACGTCTGGAATCCCTTTCAGACTCTCTCAGAGTGTAAGAGAGACGTCTGGACTCCCTTTCAGACACTCTCAGACTGGAAGAGAGACGTCTGGACTCCCTTTCCGACTCTCTCAGACAGGAAGAGGGATGTCTGGACGCCCTTTCCGACTCTCTCAGAATGGAAGAGGGACGTCTGAACTCTCTCTCAGACTCTAAGACTGGAAAAGGGACGTCTGGAATCCATTTCCGACACTCTCAGACAAGAAGAGAGATGTCTGGACTCCCTTTCCAACTCTCTCGTACTGGAAGAGGGATGTCTGGACTCTCTTTCAGACTCTCTCAGACTGGAAGAGGGACGTCTGGACTCCTTCTTAGACTCTCTCAGACTGGAAGAGGGACTTCTGGACTCTCTTTCAGACTCTCTCAGACTGGGAGGGACATCTGGACTCCCTCTCAGACTCTCTCAGACTGGAAGAGGGACGTCTGGACTCTCTTTCAGGCTCACTCAGACTGAGAGGGACGTCTGGACTCCCTCTCAGACTCTGTGAGACTGGAAGAGGGACATCTGGACTCTCTTTCAGGCTCACTTAGACTGAGAGAGACGTCTGGACTCCCTCTCTCAAAAAACAATAAAAAATATATTAAATAAAAATAAATAAATATATATAAACACAGTACATAAATAATATTTTGTCTTAATATAGTATAAAATATTAAATCTGTTCTATATGTGTGTGTGTCCCTACAGTGCTGACTGCTGCCCCATCAACTACTGCAGGTCAGTACTATTTTGTGTATGACAGAAAGAACTTTACTAAAGCTCAAAGATACTGCAGAGAGAAACACACAGACCTGGTCCCTGTAGACAACATGGAGGTTATGACGATCTTGGAAGAGGAACATCTGGAACCCTCTAAGAATCTCCCAGAATCTCTCAGACTGGAATAGAGATGTCTGGACTCCCTTTCAGACTCTCTCAGACTGGGAGGGACGTCTGAACTCCCTCTCAGACTCCAAGCCTGGGAGTGACGTCTGGAATCCCTTTCAGACTCTCTCAGACTGGGAGGGACGTCTGGACTCCCTCTCAGACTGTAAGCCTGGGAGTGATGTCTGGACTCCCTCTCAGACTCTCTCAGACTGGAAGAGGGACGTCTGGACTCCCTTTCAGATTCTCTCAGACTGGGAGGGACGTCTGGAACTCTCACAGACTGGAAGAGGGATATCTGGACTCCCTCTCGGACTCTAAGCCTGAAAGAGACGTCTGGAATCCCTTTCAGACTCTCTCAGAGTGTAAGAGAGACGTCTGGACTCCCTTTCAGACACTCTCAGACTGGAAGAGACGTCTGGAATCCCTTTCAGACTCTCTCAGACTGTAAGAGAGACGTCTGGACTCCCTTTCAGACACTCTCAGACTGGAAGAGAGACGTCTGGACTCCCTTCAGACTCTCTCAGACTGGAAGAGGGATGTCTGGACTCCCTTTCAGACTCTCTCAGACTGGAAGAGACGTCTGGACTCCCTTTCAGACTCTCTCAGACTGTAAGAGAGACGTCTGGACTCCCTTTCAGACACTCTCAGACTGGAAGAGACGTCTGGACTCCCTTCCAGACTCTCTCAGACAGGAAGAGGGATGTCTGGACTCCCTTTCAGACTCTCTCAGAATGGAAGAGGGAAGTCTGAACTCTCTCTCAGACTCTAAGACTGGAAGAGGGACGTCTGGAATCCATTTCCGACACTCTCAGACAAGAAGAGAGATGTCTGGACTCCTTTCCAACTCTCTCGACTGGAAGAGGGATGTCTGGACTCTCTTTCAGACTCTCTCAGACTCGAAGAGGGACGTCTGGACTCCTTCTTAGACTCTCTCAGACTGGAAGAGGGACTTCTGGACTCTCTTTCAGACTCTCTCAGACTGGGAGGGACATCTGGACTCCCTCTCAGACTCTCTCAGACAAGAAGAGAGATGTCTGGACTCCCTTTCCAACTCTCTCGTACTGGAAGAGGGATGTCTGGACTCTCTTTCAGACTCTCTCAGACTGGATGAGGGACGTCTGGACTCCTTCTTTGACTCTCTCAAACTGGAAGAGGGACTTCTGGACTCTCTTTCAGACTCTCTCAGACTGGGAGGGACGTCTGGACTCCCTCTCAGACTGTAAGCCTGGGAGTGACGTCTGGACTCCCTCTCAGACTCTCTCAGACTGGAAGAGGGACGTCTGGACTCCCTTTCAGATTCTCTCAGACTGGGAGGGACGTCTGGAACTCTCACAGACTGGAAGAGGGATGTCTGGACTCACTCTCGGATTCTAAGCCTGAAAGAGACGTCTGGAATCCCTTTCAGACTCTCTCAGAGTGTAAGAGAGACGTTTGGACTCCCTTTTAGACACTCTCAGACTGGAAGAGACGTCTGGAATCCCTTTCAGACTCTCTCAGAGTGTAAGAGAGACGTCTGGACTCCCTTTCAGACACTCTCAGACTGGAAGAGAGACGTCTGGACTCCCTTTCCGACTCTCTCAGACAGGAAGAGGGATGTCTGGACGCCCTTTCCGACTCTCTCAGAATGGAAGAGGGACGTCTGAACTCTCTCTCAGACTCTAAGACTGGAAAAGGGACGTCTGGAATCCATTTCCGACACTCTCAGACAAGAAGAGAGATGTCTGGACTCCCTTTCCAACTCTCTCGTACTGGAAGAGGGATGTCTGGACTCTCTTTCAGACTCTCTCAGACTGGAAGAGGGACGTCTGGACTCCTTCTTAGACTCTCTCAGACTGGAAGAGGGACTTCTGGACTCTCTTTCAGACTCTCTCAGACTGGGAGGGACATCTGGACTCCCTCTCAGACTCTCTCAGACTGGAAGAGGGACGTCTGGACTCTCTTTCAGGCTCACTCAGACTGAGAGGGACGTCTGGACTCCCTCTCAGACTCTCTGAGACTGGAAGAGGGACATCTGGACTCTCTTTCAGGCTCACTCAGACTGAGAGAGACGTCTGGACTCCCTCTCTCAAAAAACAATAAAAAATATATTAAATAAAAATAAATAAATATATATAAACACAGTACATAAATAATATTTTGTCTTAATATAGTATAAAATATTAAATCTGTTCTATATGTGTGTGTGTCCCTACAGTGCTGACTGCTGCCCCATCAACTACTGCAGGTCAGTACTATTTTGTGTATGACAGAAAGAACTTTACTGAAGATCAAAGATACTGCAGAGAGAAACACACAGACCTGGTCCCTGTAGACAACATGGAGGTTATGACGATTTTGGAAGAGGAACATCTGGAAACCTCTAAGAATCTCTCAGACTCTCTCAGACTGAAAGAGACGTCTGGTCTCCCTTTCAGACTGTAAGCCTGGGAGTGACGTCTGGACTCCCTCTCAGACTCTCTCAGACTGGGAGGGACGTCTGGACTCACTCTCAGACTGTAAGCCTGGGAGTGACGTCTGGACTCCCTCTTAGACTCTCTCAGACTGGAAGAGGGACGTCTGGACTCCCTTTCAGATTCTCTCAGACTGGGAGGGACGTCTGGAACTCTCACAGACTGGAAGAGGGATGTCTGGACTCCCTTTCAGAATCTATCAGACTGGGAGGGACGTCTGGACTCCCTTTCAGACTCTATCAGACAAGGAGGGACGTCTGGACTCCCTCTCATACTCTAAAACTGGGAGGGATGTCTGGATTATCTCTCAGAGTCTAAGACTGGAAGAGGGCGTCTGGACTCTCTTTCAGAGTCTCTCAGACTAGGAGGGACGTCTGGACTCCATGTCAGACTCTCTCAGACTGGAGGAGGGATGTCTGGACTCCCTTTAAGACTCTCTCAGACTGGAAGAGAGACGTCTGGACTCCCTTTATGAACATCTCAGACTGGGAGGGACGTCTGGACTCCCTCTCAGACTCTAAGCCTGGGAGGGACATCTGGACTCCCATTCAGACTCTCTCAGACTGGAAGAGAGACGTCTGGACTCCCTTTCAGACTCTCTCAGACTGGGAGGGACGTCTGAACTCCCTCTCAGACTCTAAGCCTGGGAGGGACGTCTGGACTCCCTTTCAGACTCTCTCAGACTGGGAGGGATGTCTGGACTCCCTCTCAGACTTTAAGCCTGGGAGTGACGTCTGAACACCCTCTAAGACTCTCTCAGACTGGAAGAGGGACGTCTGGACTCCCTTTCAGATTCTCTCAGACTGGGAGGGACGTCTGGAACTCTTATAGACTGGAAGAGGAAGAAGGGCGTCTGGACTCTCTTTCAGAGTCTCTCAGACTAGGAGGGACGTCTGGACTCCCTTTCAGACTCTCTCAGACTGGAAGAGGACGTCTGGAATCCATTTCGATTCTCTGACAGGAAGAGTGATGTCTGGACTCCCTTTCCGACTCTATCAGACTAGAAGAGGGATGTCTGGACTCCCTTTAAGACTCCCTCGACTGGAAGAGGGTTGTCTGGACTCTCTTTCAGACTCTCTCAGACTGGGAAGGACGTCTGGACTGCCTTTCAGACTCTCTCAGACTGGGAGGGAGGTCTGAACTCCCTCTCAGACTCCAAGCCTGGGAGTGACGTCTGGAATCCCTTTCAGACTCTCTCAGACTGGGAGGGACGTCTGGACTCCCTCTCAGACTGTAAGCCTGGGAGTGACGTCTGGACTCCCTCTCAGACTCTCTCAGACTGGAAGAGGGACGTCTGGACTCCCTTTCAGATTCTCTCAGACTGGGAGGGACGTCTGGAACTCTCACAGACTGGAAGAGGGATGTCTGGACTCACTCTCGGACTCTAAGCCTGAAAGAGACGTCTGGAATCCCTTTCAGACTCTCTCAGAGTGTAAGAGAGACGTCTGGACTCCCTTTCAGACACTCTCAGACTGGAAGAGACGTCTGGAATCCCTTTCAGACTCTCTCAGAGTGTAAGAGAGACGTCTGGACTCCCTTTCAGACACTCTCAGACTGGAAGAGAGACGTCTGGACTCCCTTTCCGACTCTCTCAGACAGGAAGAGGGATGTCTGGACGCCCTTTCCGACTCTCTCAGAATGGAAGAGGGACGTCTGAACTCTCTCTCAGACTCTAAGACTGGAAGAGGGACGTCTGGAATCCATTTCCGACACTCTCAGACAAGAAGAGATGTCTGGACTCCCTTTCCAACTCTCTCGACTGGAAGAGGGATGTCTGGACTCTCTTTCAGACTCTCTCAGACTGGAAGAGGGACGTCTGGACTCCTTCTTAGACTCTCTCAGACTGGAAGAGGGACTTCTGGACTCTCTTTCAGACTCTCTCAGACTGGGAGGGACATCTGGACTCCCTCTCAGACTCTCTCAGACTGGAAGAGGGACGTCTGGACTCTCTTTCAGGCTCACTCAGACTGAGAGGGACGTCTGGACTCCTCTCAGACTCTCTCAGACTGGAAGAGGGACATCTGGACTCTCTTTCAGGCTCTCTCAGACTGAGAGGACGTCTGGACTCCCTCTCTCAAAAACAATAAAAATATATTAAATAAAAATAAATAAATATATATAAACACAGTACATAAATAATATTGTGTCTTAATATAGTATAAAATATTAAATCTGTTCTATATGTGTGTGTGTCCCTACAGTGCTGACTGCTGCCCCATCAACTACTGCAGGTCAGTACTATTTTGTGTATGACAGAAAGAACTTTACTGAAGATCAAAGATACTGCAGAGAGAAACACACAGACCTGGTCCCTGTAGACAACATGGAGGTTATGACGATTTTGGAAGAGGAACATCTGGAACCCTCTAAGAATCTCTCAGACTCTCTCAGACTGAAGAGAGACGTCTGGACTCCCTTTCAGACTCTAAGCCTGGGAGTGACGTCTGGACTCCCTCTCAGACTCTCTCAGACTGGGAGGGACGTCTGGACTCACTCTCAGACTGTAAGCCTGGGAGTGACGTCTGGACTCCCTCTTAGACTCTCTCAGACTGGAAGAGGGACGTCTGGACTCTCTTTCAGAGTCTCTCAGACTAGGAGGGACGTCTGGACTCCATGTCAGACTCTCTCAGACTGGAGGAGGGATGTCTGGACTCCCTTTAAGACTCTCTCAGATTGGAAGAGAGACGTCTGGACTCCCTTTATGAACATCTCAGACTGGGAGGGACGTCTGGACTCCCTCTCAGACTCTAAGCCTTGGAGGGACATCTGGACTCCCATTCAGACTCTCTCAGACTGGAAGAGAGACGTCTGGACTCCCTTTCAGACTCTCTCAGACTGGGAGGGACGTCTGATCTCCCTCTCAGACTCTAAGCCTGGGAGGGACGTCTGGACTCCCTTTCAGACTCTCTCAGACTGGGAGGGATGTCTGGACTCCCTCTCAGACTTTAAGCCTGGGAGTGACGTCTGAACTCCCTCTCAGACTCTCTCAGACTGGAAGAGGGACGTCTGGACTCCCTTTCAGACTCTCTCAGACTGGGAGGGACGTCTGGAACTCTTATAGACTGGAAGAGGAAGAAGGGCGTCTGGACTCTCTTTCAGACTCTCTCAGACTAGGAGGGACGTCTGGACTCCCTTTCAGACTCTCTCAGACTGGAAGAGGACGTCTGGACTCCCTTTCAGACTCTCTGACAGGAAGAGTGATGTCTGGACTCCCTTTCCGACTCTATCAGACTAGAAGAGGAATGTCTGGACTCCCTTTAAGACTCCCTCGACTGGAAGAGGGATGTCTGGACTCTCTTTCAGACTCTCTCAGACTGGGAAGGACGTCTGGACTGCCTTTTAGACTCTCTCAGACTGGGAGGGACGTCTGGACTCCCTTTCCGACTCTCTGAGACAAGAAGAGGGATGTCTGGACTCCCTTTCAGACTCTCTCAAACTGGAAGAGGGATGTCTGGACTCCCTTTCCAACTCTCTCAGACTGGAAGAGGGATGTCTGGACTGCCTTTCAGAATCTCTCAGACTCAGAGGGACGTCTGGACTCCCTCTCAGACTCTCTCAGACTGGAAGAGGGACGTCTGGACTCTCTTTCAGGCTCACTCAGACTGAGACGGACGTCTGGACTCCCTCTATCAAAAGACAGTAAAAAAAATATTAAATAAAAATAGATAAATATATATAAACGCAGTACATAAATAATATTGTGTCTTAATATAGTATAAAATATTAAATCTGTTCTATATGTGTGTGTGTCCCTACAGGGCCGACTGCTGCCCCAACAACTACTGCAGGTCAGTACTATTTTGTGTATGACAGAAAGAACTTTACTGAAGCTCAAAGATACTGCAGAGAGAAACACACAGACCTGGTCCCTGTAGACAACATGGAGGTTATGACGATCCTGGAAGAAGGACGTCTGAAACCCTCTAAGACTCTCTCAGATTCTCTCAGACTGGGAGGGTTGTCTAGACTCCCTTTCACACTCTCTCAGACTGTAAGAGGGACGTCTGGACTCCCTTTCAGACTCTCTCAGACTGGGAGGGACGTCTGGACTGCCTCTCAGACTCTCTCAGACTGGAAGAGGGACGTCTGGACTCCCTTTCAGATTCTCTCAGACTGGGAGGGACGTCTGGACTTCCTCTCTCAAAAAAAAATAAAAAAAATATTAAATAAAAACAGATAAATATATATAAACACAGTACATAAATAATATTGTCTCTTAATATAGTATAAAATATTAAATCTGTTCTATATGTGTGTGTGTCCCTACAGGGCCGACTGCTGCCCCAACAACTACTGCAGGTCAGTACTATTTTGTGTATGTCTGGAAGAACTTTACTGAAGCTCAAAGATACTGCAGAGAGAAACACACAGACCTGGTCCCTGTAGACAACATGGAGGTTATGACGATTTTGGAAGAGGAACATCTGGAACCCTCTAAGAATCTCTCAGACTCTCTCAGACTGAAAGAGATTTCTGGTCTCCCTTTCAGACTGTAAGCCTGGGAGTGACGTCTGGACTCCCTCTCAGACTCTCTCAGACTGGGAGGGACGTCTGGACTCCCTCTCAGACTGTAAGCCTGGGAGTGACGTCTGGACTCCTTCTTAGACCCTCTCAGACTGGAGGAGGGACGTCTGGACTCCCTTTCAGATTCTCTCAGACTGGGAGTGATGTCTGGAACTCTCACAGACTGGAAGAGGGATGTCTGGACTCCCTTTCAGACTCTATCAGACTGGGAGGGACGTCTGGACTCCCTTTCAGACTCTATCAGACAAGGAGGGACGTCTGGACTCCCTCTCATACTCTAAAACTGGGAGGGATGTCTGTATTATCTCTCAGAGTCTAAGACTGGAAGAGGGGCGTCTGGACTCTCTTTCAGAGTCTCTCAGACTAGGAGGGACGTCTGGACTCCCTGTCAGACTCTCTCAGACTGGAGGAGGGATGTCTGGACTCCCTTTCAGACTCTCTCAGACTGGGAGGGACGTCTGAACTCCCTCTCAGACTCCAAGCCTGGGAGGGACGTCTGGAATCCCTTTCGGACTCTCTCAGACTGGGAGGGACGTCTGGACTCCCTCTCAGACTGTAAGCCTGGGAGTGACGTCTGGACTCCCTCTCAGACTCTCTCAGACTGGAAGAGGGATGTCTGGACTCCCTTTCAGACACTCTCAGACTGGAAGAGACGTCTGGAATCCCTTTCAGACTCTCTCAGAGTGTAAGAGACGTCTGGACTCCCTTTCCGACTCTCTCAGACAGGAAGAAGGATGTCTGGACTCTCTTTCAGGCTCACTCAGACTGAGAGGGACGTCTGGACTCCCTCTCAGACTCTCTCAGACTGGAAGAGGGACGTCTGGACTCCTTTCAGAATCTCTCAGACTGAGAGGGACGTCTGGACTCCCTCTCTCAAAAAACAATAAAAAAAATATTAAATAAAAATAAATAAATATATATAAACACAGTACATAAATAATATTGTGTCTTAATATAGTATAAAATATTAAATCTGTTCTATATGTGTGTGTGTCCCTACAGGGCCGACTGCTGCCCCAACAACTACTGCAGGTCAGTACTATTTTGTGTATGACAGAAAGAACTTTACTGAAGCTCAAAGATACTGCAGAGAGAAACACACAGACCTGGTCCCTGTAGACAACATGGAGGTTATGAGCATCCTGGAAGAGGAACATCTGGAACCCTCTAAGAATCTCTCAGACTGGAAGAGGGACACCTGGACTCCAATTCAGACTCTCTCAGACTGGAAGAGGGAAGTCTGGACTCCCTGTCAGACTCTCTCAGACTGGAAGAGGGACGTCTGGACACCCTTTCAGACTCTCTCAGACTGGAAGAGAGACTTCTGGACTCCCTTTCAGACTCTCTCAGACTGGGAGGGACGTCTGTTCTCCCTTTCAGACTCTCTCGGACTGGAAGAGGGACGTCTGGACACCCTTTCAGACTCTCTCAGACTGGGAGGGATGTCTGGACTCCCTATCAGGCTCTAAGACTGGGAGGGTTGTCTGGACTCCCTCTCAGACTCTAAGCCTGGTAGGGACGTCTGGACTCCCTTTCAGACTCTCTCAGAATGAGAGGGACGTCTGCACTCCCTCTCAGACACGAAGATTGGGAGGGACGTCTGGACTCCCTGTCAGACTCTCTCAGACTGGCAGAGGGATGTCTGGACTCCCTTTAAGACTCTCTCAGACTGGAAGAGAGACGTCTGGACTCCCTTTCAGAACATCTCAGACTGGGAGGGACGTCTGAACTCACTCTCAGACTCTAAGCCTGGGAGGGACGTCTGGACTCCCTTTCATAATCTCTCAGACTGGGAGGGACGTCTGGACTCGCTCTCAGACTCTCTCAGACTGGAAGAGGGACTTCTGAACTCTCTCTCAGACTCTCAGACTGGAAGAGGGACGTCTGGACTCTCTTTCAGGCTCACTCAGACTGGGAGGGACGTCTGGACTCCCTCTCTCAAAAAACAATAAAAAATATATTAAATAAACATAGATAAATATATATAAACACAGTACATAAATAATATTGTGTCTTAATATAGTATAAAATATTAAATCTGTTCTATATGTGTGTGTGTCCCTACATCGCCGACTGCTGCCCCAACAACTACTGCAGGTCAGTACTATTTTGTGTATGACAGAAAGAACTTTACTGAAGTTCAAAGATACTGTAGAGAGAAACACACAGACCTGGTCCTTGTAGACAACATGGAGGTTATGACGATCTTGGAAGAGGAACATCTGGAACCCTCTAAGAATCTCCCAGAATCTCTCAGACTGGAATAGACACGTCTGGACTCCCTTTCAGACTCTCTCAGACTGGGAGGGACGTCTGGACTGCCTCTCAGACTCTCTCAGACTGGAAGAGGGACGTCTGGACTCCCTTTCAGATTCTCTCAGACTGGGAGGGACGTCTCGACTTCCTCTCTCAAAAAAAAATAAAAAAAATATTAAATAAAAACAGATAAATATATATAAACACAGTACATAAATAATATTGTCTCTTAATATAGTATAAAATATTAAATCTGTTCTATATGTGTGTGTGTCCCTACAGGGCCGACTGCTGCCCCAACAACTACTGCAGGTCAGTACTATTTTGTGTATGACTGGAAGAACTTTACTGATGTTCAAAGATACTGCAGAGAGAAACACACAGACCTGGTCCCTGTAGACAACATGGAGGTTATGACGATTTTGGAAGAGGAACATCTGGAACCCTCTAAGAATCTCTCAAACTCAAAGGGATACGTCTGGTCTCCCTTTCAGACTGTAAGCCTGGGAGTGACGTCTGGACTCCCTCTCAGACTCTCTCAGACTGGGAGGGATGTCTGGACTCCCTCTCAGACTGTAAGCCTGGGAGTGACGTCTGGACTCCCTCTCAGACTCTCTCAGACTGGAAGAGGGACGTCTGGACTCCCTTTCAGATTCTCTCAGAGTGGGAGGAACGTCTGGAACTCTCACAGACTGGAAGAAGGATGTCTGGACTCCCTTTCAGTCTCTATCAGACTGGGAGGGACGTCTGGACTCCCTTTCAGATTCTATTAGACAAGGAGGGACGTCTGGACTCCCTCTCATACTCTAAAACTGGGAGGGATGTCTGGATTATCTCTCAGAATCTAAGACTGGAAGAAGGGCGTCTGGACTCTCTTTCAGACTCTCTCAGACTGGCAGAGGGATGTCTGGACTCCCTGATAGACTCTCTCAGACTGGAAGAGGGACGTCTGGACCACCTTTCAGACTCTCTCAGACTGGGAGGGATGTCTGGACTCCCTCTCAGACTCTAAGCCTGGGAGGTACGTCCGGACTCTCTTTCAGACTCTCTCAGACTGGGAGGGTTGTCTAGACTCCCTCTCAGCCTCTCTCAGACTGGAAGAGGGACGTCTGGACTCCCTTTCACACTCTCTCAGACTGGGAGGGTTGTCTAGACTCCCTATCAGACTCTAAGCCTGGTAGGCACGTCTGGACTCCCTTTCAGACTATCTCAGACTTGAAGAGGGATGTCTGAATTCCCTTTCAGACTCTCTCAGACTGGAAGAGGGGCGTCTGGTCTCCCTTTCAGACTCGCTCAGACTGGAAGAGGCACTTCTGGAATCCCTTTCCGACTCTCTCAGACTGGAAAAGGGATGTCTGGACTCTTTCAGACTCTCTCAGACAGGGAAGGACGTCTGGACTCCCTTTCACAGTCTCACAGACTGGGAGGGACGTCTGGACTCCCTCTCAGACTCTTAGCCTGGGAGGGACATCTGGACTCCCTCTCAGACTTGAAGAGGGATGTCTGGACTCCCTCTCAGAGTCTCTCAGACTAGAAGAGGGACGTCTGGACTCTCTTTTAGACTCACTTAGACTGGGAGGGACGTCTGGACTCCCTCTCAGACTCTCTCAGACTGGAAGAGGGACGTCTGGACTCCCTTTCAGGCTCTCTCAGACTGGAAGAGGGATGTCTGGAGTCCCTTTTAGACTCTCTCAGACTGTGAGGGACATCTGGACTCCCTCTCAGACTATAAGCCTGGGAAGGACATCTGGACTCCCTTTCAGACTCTCTCAGACTGGGAAGGACGTCTGGACTCCCTTTCAGACTCTCTGACTGGAAGAGGGATGTCTAGACTCCCTTTCAGACTATTCGAGACTGGGAGGGACGTCTGGACTCCGGCTCAGACTCTAAGCCTGGGAGGGACATCTGGACTCCCTTTCAGACTCTCTCAGACTGGAAGAGAGACGTCTGGACTCCCTTTCAGACTCTCTCAGACTGGGAGGGACGTCTGAACTCCCTCTCAGACTCTAAGCCTTGGAGGGACGTCTGGACTCCCTTTCAGACTCTCTCAGACTGGGAGGGATGTCTGGACTCCCTCTCAGACTCTAAGCCTGGGAGTTACGTTTGGACTCCCTCTCAGACTCTCTCAGACAGGAAGAGGGACGTCTGGACTCCCTTTCAGATTCTCTCAGACTGGGAGGGACGTCTGGAACTCTCACAGACTGGAAGAGGGATGTCTGGACTCCCTTTCAGACACTATCAGACTGGGAGGGACGTCTGGACTCCCT
>JABXJD010000382.1:357500-410000 GCA_013375575.1 Percina caprodes
GATCGTATCTTAATATATTTAATGGAGATTAGTTGCTTTTCTTGTTATATTTGATCATATCTTAATATATTATATGCAGATTAGTTGCTTTTCTTGTTATATTTGATCATTAACTTGTGTGAATGCTGATAATTAATTATCTGTCTCTTAGCAACAAGACCAGCTCTTCTTCTGAAACCGTTTGATTATCTACACAAATAATAAAATTCTTCTTATTCCAGACATCTGATTTCATCTGGAATCATTTCACCTGTCTGTCTGTCTGTCTGTCTGTCTGCCTGTCTGTCTGCCTGTCTGTCTGCCTGTCTGTCTGTCTGCCTGTCTGTCTGTCTGTCTGCCTGTCTGTCTGTCTGTCTGCCTGTCTGTCTGTCTGCCTGCCTGTCTGTCTGTCTGTCTGTCTGCCTGTCTGCCTGCCTGTCTGTCTGTCTGTCTGCCTGTCTGTCTGTCTGCCTGTCTGTCTGTCTGTCTGTCTGCCTGTCTGCCTGCCTGCCTGCCTGTCTGTCTGTCTGTCTGTCTGTCTGTCTGTCTCTGTGCTTCCTACATCATTTTCAGCCCTTCTCTCTCATACACTGTAAAACAGTCCATCTTAATAAAAGAAGTAATTTAAAACAACTTGAACCTCTCAAGAAGTTGGAGTGACTCATTCACATGAATTTAACCTAACTCAAAAATTAATTGTTGATGTAATAACTGAGTTGTTTTGAGTACACTTAAATTTGTGGGAAAGTTTAAGTATTGGTAATATGATTCCAGTTAGTTCAATTGACTTATTATAATTAAGTCCTGCTTTTTCAATGTTGATGTTTAAAAAAAAAAACATCATATTCTGCCCATATTGTGCATATTAAATACAGTAAAGCTTAAGTCAAAAGTATAATTAAAGCTAAAATAAATGGAAAATGGCAGTTTTTATGGGATAATGAACAGTCTGGGAGACACCTGTATAGTAAGAAAGAAAAAGAGAACAAGGATAGGATATACAGGATGAAATAGAACATTATTAATAATGAAAAAGCATGTTGATGGAATATGTGAATATTGCAATAGTCAAGAGACCATAGAACATGTAATTATGTATTGTCCTAAATACGATCCAGCCAGACTAAGATTGATGTCACAACTTTAAATTTACATGATATACTGCAAAGAGGATCTGGTAAAATTTAGATTTAACCCTAACCCTAACCCATCCTTGAGGGTTCTGCACAGTATCTTAGCTGTTCCTAGGACTGCACTCTTCTGGACAGAGACCTCTGATGTTTCACCTGGAATCTGCTGTAGCCACTCTCCCAGTTTGGGGGTCACAGCCCTCAGTGCTCCGATTACCACCGGCACCACTGTTGCTCTTACTTTCCACATCTTTTCTAGCTCCTCTTTCAGCCCTTGGTATTTCTCAAGCTTCTTGTGTTCCTTCTTCTTGATGTTGCTGTCGCTTGGGATCGCCACATCTATCACTACTGCCTTCTTCTGCTGTTTGTCCATCAACACGATGTCTGGTTTGTTAGCCATCACCAGTTTGTCAGTCTGGATCTTGAAGTCCCACAGGATCTTAGCTCGGTCGTTCTCGACTACCTTAGGAGGTGTCTTCCATTTTGACCTTGGGACTTCCAGCCCATCCTCGTGGCAGATGTTCCTGTCCACTATGACAGCTACCTGGTTATGGCGTTCCATGTACGCTCTTCCTGCCTGCATCTTACACCCTGCTGTTATGTGCTGTACTGTCTCAGGGGCATCCTTGCACAGTCTGCACCTGGGGTCCTGCCTGGTGTGGTAGACCCCAGCCTCTATTGATCTTGTACTGAGTGCCTGTTCTTGTGCTGCCATGATTAGAGCCTCTGTGCTGTCCTTCAGTCCAGCCTTTCCAGCCCCTGGTAGGATTTCTTCATATCAGCCACTTCTTCTATTTGTCTGTGGTACACGCCGTGCAGCAGCTTGTCCCTCCATGATGGTTCTTCATCTTCCTTGTCCTCACCTTCGGGTTTCTGCTGCCTGAGGTATTCACTAAGCCCTTCATCTTTGGGGGCCATCTTTCCGATGTACTCCTGGATCTTCGTTGTTTCATCCTGGACAGTGGTCTTGACACTCACTAGCCCTCGGCCTCCCTCGCTACGCTTGGTGTACAGTCTCAGGGTGCTGGATTTGGGGTGAAACCCTCCATGCATTGTGAGGAGCTTTCTGGTCTTGATGTCAGTAGCCTCTATCTCCTCCTTTGGCCAGTTTATTATACCAGCGGGGTATCTGATGACTGGCAGGGCGTATGTGTTGATGGCTCGGATCTTGTTTTTCCCATTCAGCTGACTTTTCAGGACCTGCCTCACTCTTTGTAGATATTTGGCTGTGGCCGTCTTCCTTGCTGCTTCCTCATGGTTTCCGTTAGCCTGTGGCACCCCCAGGTATTTGTAGCTATCCTGAACATCTGCAATGTGGCCTTCTGGTAGTTTGATCCCCTCAGTTCTGATTATCTTACCTCTTTTTGATACCATGCGTCCACACTTGTCCAGTCCGAACGACATTCCAATGTCGTTGCTGTAGGTCCTGGTAGTGTGGATCAGTGAGTCGATGTCTCGCTCATTTCTGGCATACAGCTTGATGTCATCCTGTAGAGGAGGTGACTGATGATTGTTCCGCTTCGAATTGGTATCCGTAGCCAGTCTTTGTGATGATCTGGCTGAGGGGTTCAGGCCTATGCAGAACAGCAGCGGGATAGTGCATCGCCTTGGTATATGCCACACTTGATGGTGACTTGTGCAATTGGCGTTGAGTTGGCTTCCAGTCTTGTTTTCCACAGCCTCATTGAGTTCTTGATGAAGGCTTTAGTGTCCTGTTGACCTTGTACATCTCCAAGCATTCCAGTATCCATGTATGTGGCATTGAGTCGTAGGCTTTCTTGTAGTCAATCCAGGCAGTGCACAGATTGGTCTGCCTGGTCTTGCAGTCTCGAGTGACTGCTCTATCCACCAGTAGCTGGTGCTTGGCTCCTCTGGTGCCACTGCCTATTCCCTTCTGGGCCCTGTGCATGTATTGAGCCATGTGCCTACTCATCTTGGCCGCTATGATGCCTGACAGGAGCTTCCATGTTGTGCAGAGGCAGGTTATTGGCCGGTAGTTGGATGGGATTGTTCCCTTCTGGGGATCCTTCATGATCAGGATTGTCCGTCCTTGGGTTAACCATTCTGGGTGGGTCCCATCCATCAGCAGTTGGTTCATTTGTACTGCCAGGCGTTCATGGAGCGCAGTTAGTTTCTTCAGCCAGTAGGTGTGGATCATGTCAGGGCCTGGTGCTGGATCATGTCAGGGCCTGGTGCTGTCCAGCTCTTCATACCTGCCACTCTTTCTTGGATGTCTGCCGTTGTTATGGTTACTGGTTCTTGTCCAGGGAGATTGCTGTGATCTGTTCTTAGATCCACTAGCCACTGAGCCTCTGTGTTGTGGGATGCCTCTTTCTCCCATATGTTCTTCCAGTACTGTTTAGTCTCAGCCCTGGGGGGATCTGATCTTGTGCCATTGCCCTGCCACTGAGAGTATACTTTGGATGGTTCGGTGGAGAACATCCGGTTTATTTTCCTGGCTTCTGCTTCTCCCTTGTATCTCTTTAGGCGGGTAGCCATATATATATATATATATATATACTTTAGTGGTATTCAGGTAAAACAAATGTTTAAATTGTGCCTAAAAATCAGTTCTCATCACAGACATAGACACATTAACACATTATCTGTTCCCACATGTGTAACAGAAGTTGAAGGTTTATAAAATAACTGATCACCATAGACCTCCTCCTCATCTCTTTGTGTTTTGTTTGTGCCTTTCTAAACTCAGAAACCTTCTACATTAAGTCCAGATCAATGGGTTTTAAATGCTCAGGTTCAGGTGCTCTAATTACGTTTTGAAGCAGTTAAAAAGAGGAAACCTTATCTGTGAACTGGTCTCTTTATGAGATATTCTGAGCTAAACCTTGGTAACAAGAAGACCAGAACTGAGCTCTCCATTGATCATCATCATTAGGTTACTGTAAGCTTAATGAGTTGTACAATTACACTCTAACATCCTGAATATGTATTCCCTTTCAGGATGAGTTGGAGGCAATCCAGGATGGAGCAGTGGCTCTGGTGGCAGTGGTGGATGAAGAGGAGCTGCCTGCTGGACTTCCCTTTGAAACTCATCATGTTTCAGTTGTCCTTGAGGATCAGGCTGTAAAGTCTCTCAGGTCTTGGACTGATTCACTGGTGATTTTGTTTGGACTGATCTATGCCCTTCATCATCATCTTCTTCAATCAGATGCAGAGAGTGGGGGACGAGTTGTTTTGGTAAGAGCTTCTGGTGAAGCCTTAATACACCAACACACTCGGCTCTCTGCTCCCTCACCACATTAGGCCGTTCCAACGTTGAGCTTCCTGTAAAGTTAAATTAGAGGCAGAATGAGGCTCGTAGGATGGACCTGGGTTCATAAACAGTAAATAGATGCAAAGGCCGGTTGATGGTTTAGTGAAAATATGTAAAATAATAACAACATCCAGTAAAAAGCAGCTTTGTAAAGCAGGTCTCGTGTTTGTCGTCAGAGATCGATGACAACCAGGATTTCATTTAAAATGATTTTATTTATGATGTGTTCAATAAGTAAAGGGACAGTAATACAAAGCATACAGGTGTGTGTGTGTGTGTGTGTGTGTGTGTGTGTGTGTGTGTGTGTGTGTGTGTGTGAGAGAGGTTGTCTATTTGTATATAGCTGCAGGCATCAACCATTTTTAGAGAAAGAGGAACTGTTTCCATCGTCTGTTCTGCTCATTATTTGCCTAACATGTAAATAGTTACGGAGGAGGACAAATAACAAGAGTTCTATGAGCAGGGTCCTCACAGAGAGGACGACAGAGACCAGCGTCCTGTCTGAAGACACAGAGAGGACGACAGAGACCAGCGTCCTGTCTGAAGACACAGAGAGGACGACAGAGAGCAGCGTCCTGTCTGAAGACACAGAGAGGACGACAGAGACCAGCGTCCTGTCTGAAGACACAGAGAGGACGACCCAGAGCAGCGTCCTGTCTGAAGACACAGAGAGGACGACAGAGACCAGCGTCCTGTCTGAAGACACAGCGAGGACGACCCAGAGCAGCGTCCTGTCTGAAGACACAGAGAGGACGACAGAGAGCAGCGTCCTGTCTGAAGACACAGCGAGGACGACCCAGACCAAGATGGACAGACTTCTTCTGCTCATCATGGCTGCATCAGGTGAGTGTTTCATGTTTCATAAATGTTAATAGTCTTTATTATTACGGCACATTTACATATCGGTGGGACAACAGGACTCTTATCACAGTTTATTCATTTCCACAAACTAAGAGACGTCAGCTCAGTAATCATTAGTTATGTTATGAGCTCCTTCTGGTCAAATAGTTCCTGTTGAAACACAACAGAGGGCTCGGCCCAGTCCACTTTAAAGAGACAATGACGGTTAGTAATCATTAGTTATGTTATGAGAAAAGTGTTTGTCTCAAAACCTAATCAAATCAAATAATAGCCTATATTAATAATACTAATAATGATAGATAGATAGATAGATAGATAGATAGATAGATAGATAGATAGATAGATAGATAGATAGATAGATAGATAGATAGATAGATAGATAGCCTTTATTATTAGACTCACGGTCCATAAAAAACAACAACAACAACAAAAAGATACAGATACCCAAGACAGACACCAATTAAACAAGACAGCTATACCAGTGGTCCCATAAGGGGGACTGGTATCAAAGCACTGAATCTCGGGCCAATCAGATGTGAAATGACAGAGTTACAAGAAGAATTCAGGCGACCGATACATTTATACATCAGATTCCTCAGTAAAGCGGAGAATGTAGGAACTCCTGCTGGACAGAACTACTCACCTGCACGACACCACCTGGGTTTCCTGTGTAGAATGCGCAAACAATCATTATAAGAGACCCGCAGCTTATTGAAACTCGCCTTTTTGTACTTGACCCACAAGGTGGCGGTGTAAAAAGCAGTACAATATGCTTTAAAGAGGTTTATCTTGACAGTATCAGAACACCAGGAGAACTTCCTGGCAAGCATGTTAGCATGGTAGCATGTTAGCCTGTATATATAACATGCAACGCTGCCTATACATGTCATCATCCTCTGACATTAGATCTGATGTGACCCAAATACTTCATTTTACAACCAGCAGTTAGCACTTGCCCTGCCAGATGGAAAGATTGAAAAACAAGGTCCTTATCCTCTTTCACTCTACAGATCATAACCAAACTCTTTTTGGCAATATATTTCACATCATATTCAACTCCATAATCAGAACATATATTCAACAGCTCCTGAACCCCCCCCCCTGCTAGGAGAGACAACAGCCAAGTCATCTGCATACATGAGATGGTTCAATGGCATGTTACCCATCATGCATCCTGCCTTACACTGTCTTAGCTGGTCAGACAGGTCATCCATGTAAATGTTAAAGGGGGCTGGTGATAATATCCCCCCCCGACAGACGCCATTACCAACACCAAACGGAGTAGAGAACACATCCCCCCATTTGATCTGGATGCTCTGATTGGAATACCAAAAAGCCAGAATCCTAATTATACTAGTCGGTACTCTTCTTCGGCTCAATTTTAAAAACAGCGTGTGGTGGTTAACTCGGTCAAACGCCTTGGAGGCATCAATAAAACCAATAAAAACAGAGGATGTTTGTCTTCTGTAGGTTTCTACCATTTCCTTAAGAGCATAGATACGTAGATCAGTACCACGCCTGGCCTGGAAACCAAACTGGTTATCTGGACTATACAAATAAACACACAACCTATCTAATAAAACTCTTTGCAAGACTTTTGATAATACACTAGCTAAAGCAATAGGACTATAATTATCCACACTCCCCACCTTAATGACAGGCACCAAAGTAATGGACAACAGAGAGTCTGGTAGCACCTCATGAGACATAAAGCCAGTAAAACAAATGGCAAGGAGAACTGCAACCTTCAGGCCGGCCCATTTCAGGTTCTCTGCAGTAATATGATCTGATCCGCTAGCTTTATTATCAGCAAGTTGTGTAAAAGCTAGATAGATCTCATTGGCTGTAATTCCAACTGCTTCACTATTGACGACATGGCCAACTTCATTCGGTTCGCTATTAACACAATTAAATAGGTCAAACTAAGTAATGTTGCCTCCACAACTCTGCTATGTTCTCAGCCCCAGAGACTCCCTCTATGTCGCATGGTAATGATGTACTGTCCCTGTTTAGAGCTCTCACCTCCTTCCAAAAGCCAGTAACATCACTACCAAGGAGCTTTTCAGCCATAGAGTCCGCTCTTATTTCTTTCTCATATTTGTTGACATAACGTAGTGCATATTTATAACTTGCATTAGTACGCTTTTTGAGTTCCAAGACTGGCCCCTCTCTCGGCCTGCCTGCCTGAACCCAGGCTTCAAATGCAACCTTAGCTTCAGCATGATGAACTGCCACATATTTATTCCACCCTGGCTTGATGTGCTTTCTTTCATAGGGATAAATAAATCATGACCTGCTGGCCTCATACACAGATCCCACAATACGTTCATACATAGTACAAAAGTCGTCACGGTGAGAACTAATGTTACAATTCACATCAGAACACAAAATAGCGTCCTTGGGCATAGATATATTGCTCAAAAGTACATCAGATCTACTGCAGTATGAGCACAGTTGTTCATTAGTTACCTTAGACCAATCCAGTTTAGCCTCGCGGGCCCCATTAACGCCCTGAGATATCGCAGGAAGGCTAGCACAGTCAAGTGACATAATAAAAGGAATGTGATCAGACATGGATGCCCCGTACACAATCTCTACTGAACTTAGGCTAGAATGCGCATCAGGAGTACTGATGCAGTGATCAAGCCATGATGTGGTGTGCCAGGCCTCACTTATATAAGAGTAGCTATCTGCAGGTAAGAGTTTGGCTGGATAGTATAAAATTATCATCATCACAGAACTGTAACAAATGCCTCGCAAATAACAAACTCCTGTCTGAAGTATCAGCATTCATATCTCCCACCACATAAACACTTGAGGAATGGTTACCAGAAATAAAAGAGTTAATGAAAGCCAGTCTATTCAGGTATTCATCTTCATTTTGATGTGACTCATGTGGTGTACATACATTCAGGATAGTAAACACCTTATTGTTACTAGATATCTGGACAGCAATACACCGGTCAACTTCCAACCTGATGACACTAATCACAGAGTCCAGCTTTTCGTGCCAAAGGATAGCCACGCCTCCTGCTATCCGTCCTCTGACTATTCCCATAAATAAGTCTGTAGTGGACTCACCGGCCCCTCATAAAAAGAGTTCAGTTTCCCCAAATCCTGTCTCAATAAAAAAGTCTCTTGTAAACATAAAATGTCACAGTCTTGCAGCCGGTTATCCACCACTATACGCCGGCTTCTGTCTCCAGCACTATTGCCCAAGCGTAGGCCGCGGCAGTTATATGAACCAACCCCATAGGCTACAGTTTAGTTGGGCAGTGCAGTTGCATCCGCATTCTGTGGACTTATCCCAGAAACAGGCCTAGCTGTGCTAGCACCCATCAACCCCACTTTGCGTGGTTCATAATATCGCCTCACCACAGATCCTTCAGGCCACAATTCTGGTTTATACAACTCCGCCACATCGTTGCACTCAGCCCACACTTTAAACGAGCTGTATCTGTTGCTCATGGTGACAATACGCTGACAGTTGACCTCCCGGCCAAGTTGTTCAGATAAGTACCCAGATAGTGTCTCAGCTTCAAGGTCTGGTGAGAATTTGGTAGCAAAAACACTTATCAACTTCGTTCGAACCACTTTTATATTCCCTTGTGCAGCGGTGCCGACGATCGGCTTGACCATCCTCCTGACAGGTCTTCTATCACGCTGTTTTGACAAGGCAGAATGACCCTCAGCATCATTTCTCTGAGCTCGGCCCTGTTTGACAACAAGGCTCCACTTCGGCGATTGTGCCAAAGCTCCAACAGGGTTGTCACAGACACTTATAGCCCTTGATGTAGGTACAGAAAGACCGGCAGCTGTCACATCCACCATCCTATGGTCGCAGTCACCGAACTCAAGTCCCCGCAGATATCAGCCTGAAGTTTAACTGCATGTCTCAGAGTGCAGACCTCACGGTACAAGCGCTCCATCTTGCTCAGCAGGTTAGACACATCCAGATTGTTAAACGTCACAGGCGGTAACTCGTCCAGGTAGTGGGAGACAAAAAGGGGGATGTTTTCTCCACACTCGTTTAACACTCTTAAGCAACTTTTGATGTTATTATTATCCTTCTGGCTGCCTTTATAGATCACGCACCGTTGCTTGGTTTCAGGACAAAGTTCAAACAACGCTTTTATGGAAGTCTCGATCCACGCCGAATCAAATGTGTTTGCGGCTAAAAGGACAAGCTCATCCTGAGTCATAATTTTAATTTTCACTGCAAGAAAATTAAGAAACTCATCCTCAACAATAACCTGGCCATCAACAGCCCTGTAGATTGCAGGTTTTAATCGAGGCCGCGGTTTGAATCCAGGAGCTGCAGTGCCCTGATCATCACCATCCGCCATTGCAAAATGAGAACATAATAATAATAATAATAATAATAATAATAATAATAATAATAATAATAATAATAATAACAATAATAATAATAACAATAATAATAATAATAATAATAAGTCTTTGCTCTCTTCTCAGGATTTTTCTCTCAATGTGAAAATAGTGTCATGGCGGGGGCACATTCCTATTGGCCAGTAGGGCAGGGCCATGTTTCTATGGGCCAGTAGGGCGGGGCCATGTTCCTATTGGCCAGTTGGGTGAGCACCATCTTGTCTGGGAGTCCATCTGAATCATTACACCATGAAAATGCTTTTTTGATTTCAGTGTGATGACGATTTCTCTCCAACAATTTGTAATGTAATAAAGAACCAGTTCCACCATCCATCATCCATCATCCATCATCCATCCATCATCCATCCATCATCCATCCATCAATCATCCATCATCCATCCATCCATCATCCATCCATCATCCATCATCCATCCATCATCCATCCATCCATCATCCATCAATCATCCATCATCCATCCATCCATCCATCATCCATCCATCCATCATCCACCCATCCATCCATCCATCATCCACCCACCCATCCATCCATCATCCATCCATCCATCATCCACCCATCCATCCATCCATCATCCACCCACCCATCCATCCATCCATCCATCCACCCACCCATCCATCCATCACCCATCATCCATCCATCCATCCATCCATCATCCATCCATCCATCCATCCATCCATCCATCCATCCATCCATCCATCCATCCATCCATCCATCCATCCATCCACTAACCCTAACCCTCTCTGCCTCCCTTGCTCATAGGGTTTAGAACCAGTTCTAGCTCCATATTAAAGTCGACTCTGAGGTGATGGCGTCATTGACAGGAATCAGGAGGGAGAATGGGAAGACTGTGGGATCCTTATGCTAAGCTAACGTTATGTGATGCTTTGGTTTCTTTCTCACAAGTCCCCGGCCGAGCGCTGCTGCGTTCGAGTTTACCCCGGTGGACGAGAGGGTCGCCTCCCTACGCCTGCGGGTGACGGGGGGGGGAAAACTCTGACTGTTGTTTGTGGATATGCACCAAACAAGAGTTCGGAGTATTCGGCCTTCTTGGAGACCTTGAATGGAGTCCTGTATGGGGCTCCAGCGGGGGACTCCATTGTTCTGCTGGGGGACTTCAACGCACACGTGGGCAATGATGGAGATACTTGGAGAGGCGTGATTGGGAGGAACGGCCTCCCTGATCTAAACCAGAGTGGTTGTCTGTTGTTGGACTTCTGTGCTAGTCATGGATTGTCCATCACAAACACCATGTTCGAACATAGGGATGCTCATAAGTGTACGTGGTACCAGAGCACCCTAGGCCAAAGATCAATGATCGATTTTATAATCGTTTCATCTGATCTGAGGCCGTGAGAGGGTGAAGAGAGGGGCGGAGCTGTCAACTGATCACCATCTGGTGGTGAGTTGGGTCAGGGGTGGGGAGGACTCTGGACAGACCTGGTAAGCCCAAACGCGTAGTGCGGGTAAATTGGGAACGTCTGGAGGAGGCCCCTGTCCGACGGACGTTCAACTCACACCTCCGGCGGAGCTTTTCGTGCATCCCTGTGGAGGCTGGGGGCATGGAACCTGAGTGGACAATGTTCAAAGTTTACATTATTGAAGCTGCGGTGGGGAGCTGTGGTCTAAGGGTCTTAGGTGCCTCAAGGGGTGGTAACCCACGAACACCCTGATGAACACCGGTGGTCAGGGAAGCCGTCTGACTGAAGAAGGAGTCTTTCCGGGATATGTTATCCCGGAGGACTCCGGAGGCAGTTGCAAGGCACCGACGGGCCCGAAGGGCTGCAGCCTCTGCCGTGACAGAAGCATAGCAGCGGGTGTGGGAGAAGTTCGGAGAAGACATGGAGAAGGACTTTCGGTCGGCACCAAGGTGCTTCTGGAAAACCGTTCGCCACCTCAGGAGGGGGAACGGGAATCATCCAAGCTGTACACAGTAAGGATGGGACGTTGTTGACCTCAACTGGGGAGGTAATATAGTGGTGGAAGGAGAACTTTGAGGAACTCCTAAATCCAGCTGACATGCCCTCTGTGGTGGAGGCAGAGCTAGAGGATGATGGGGGATTGTCGTCAATTTCCCTGGTGGAGGTCGCTGAGGTAGTCAAACAACTCCACAGTGGCAAAGCCCCAGGGATTGATGAGATCCGTCCAGAAATGCTGAAAGCTCTGGGTGTGGAGGGGCTGTCTTGGTTGACACGCCTCTTTAACATTGCGTGGAAGTCTGGGACAGTGCCTAGGGAGTGGCAGACTGGGGTGGTGGTTCCCCTCTTCAAAAAGGGGGACCAGAGGGTGTGTGCCAATTACAGGGGTATCACACTTCTCAGCCTCCCTGGTAAAGTCTACTCCAGGGTGCTGGAAAGGAGGGTTCGGCCGTTAGTCGAACCTCGGATTGAAGAGGAACAATGCGGTTTCCGTTCTGGTCGTGGAACAGACCGGATCAGATCTTTACTCTTGCAAGGATCTTGGAGGGGGCCTGGGAGTATGCCCAACCAGTCTACATGTGTTTTGTGGATCTGGACAAGGCGTATGACCGGGTCCCCCGGGAAAAACTGTGGGAGGTGCTGCGGGAGTATGGGGTGAGGGGGCCCCTTCTCAGGGCCATCCAATCCCTCTATGACCAAAGCGAGAGCTGTGTCCGGGTTCTCGGCAGTAAGTCGGACTCGTTCCAGGTGAGGGTTGGCCTCCACCAGGGCTGCGCTTTGTCACCAATCCTGTTTATAATATTTATGGACAGGATATCGCGGCGATGTCGTGGCGGGAGGGGTTGCTCGGATCTCATCACTGCTTTTGCAGATGATGTGTTCCTGATGGCATCATCGGCCTGTGAAGTTTAGTTGGGCAGTGCAAGTGAAGGAGTTTAAATACTTTGGGGTCTTGTTTGCGAGTGAGGGGACCATGGAGCGTGAGATTGGTCGGAGAATCGGAGCAGCTGGTGCGGTATTACATTCTGTTTATCGCACCGTTGTGACGAAAAGAGAGCTGAGCCAGAAGGCAAAGCTCTCGATCTACCGGGCAATTTTCTTTCCTACCCTCACCTATGGTCATGAAGGCTGGGTCATGACCGAAAGAACAAGATCCAGGGTACAAGCGGCCGAAATGGGTTTCCTCAGGAGGGTGGCTGGCATCTCCCTTAGAGATAGGGTGAGAAGCTCAGTCACCCGAGAGGAGCTCGGAGTAGAGCCGCTGCTCCTACGCGTCGAAAGGAGCCAGTTGAGGTGGTTCGGGCATCTGGTGAGGATGCCTCCTGGGCACGTCCAGCTGGGAGGAGGCCTCGGGGAAGACCCAGGACAAGGTGGAGAGATTATATCTCCAACCTGGCCTGGGAACGCCTCGGGATCCCCCAGTCTGAGCTAGTTGATGTGGAGCTGCTTCCCCTGCGACCCGACACCGGATAAGCGGTCGAAGATGGATGGATGGAGGTTGGTCTCTGTCTCGTCTTGTCTCTAGTTTTACTTCCTGTGATTGCCCCGCCCTAATGTGATTCACCTGATGTATCACCTGTTCCTCGTTACCTTGTTACCTCGTTACCTCTTGTATTTAACCTCTGTGTCTCTTTGTCTCTCGTCAGATCGTTCTTGTGTGTTTGTACCGTGCTGGTCGTCGTCCTGTCTCAGGTTTCCAGGTGTTTCCAGGTGTTTCCAGGTGTTTCCAGGTGTTGTCCCCATCCCCGTGGCCTGTTGTCACCGTGACTTCTTCTTTTGTTAGTTTGGTTTTTGGGACTTTGTTTTAGATCCTGTGCTTCCTGTGTTGTTTGAGTAAAATAAAGCGTTGGAACCCTCTCCTGCCTGCCTGGCCTTCTCTGCTTCTGGGTCCTTGCTCTGCTCTCGTCCCATGTTGTGTCCTCACATGTCAGGATCACACAGTCCATAGTAGCTCAGTCCATAGGGAGTTGGGTTGGGAACCGGAGGGTCGTGGTTCAAGTCCCCATACGGACCAAAGTACGGCCTCTTTATCTGCTGGGCACTGCCAGGTGCTCTTGAGCAAGGCACTGTACCACCACCAACATCTCAGGGCGCTGGTCCAGCACTAGCTACTACTACTATAAATATAAAATATTACGTGTGTGTGTGTGTGTGTGTGTGTGTGTGTGTGTGTGTGTGTTTGTGTGTGTGTCTCTACAGGGCTGAGTGCTGTCTCATCAGCTGCTGGACGTCAGTACTATTTTGTGTATGACAGAAAGAACTTTACTGAAGCCCAAAGATACTGCAGAGAGAAACACACAGACCTGGTCTCTGTAGACAACATGGAGGTTATGAAGATCCTGATCAACAACGCAAAATTAGACAAAATGGTCTACTCCAACAACAGCTACGTGAGTTCACCTTTCTCTTTCAGGAAATGTAGGAATGCAGGAAAAGTACAATATTCATCTTTGAAATGTAGTAGAAGTGTAAAGAGTTTGAGTTTAACCTTCAGCAGACAGAGTTTCCCTGTTGAGCTGCAGCAGAAAAACAAAGACTGTAACTTTGGAAGACGTCCACGGACAGCTCAAGCCCCAAATTAACAGAAACATTTGAATATATATTGTTACTGAGTGGTTGTCGTCACTTACATTGAACATCCATCCATCCATCTTCATCCTCTTATCCGGTATCGGGTCGCGGGGGAAGCAGCTCCAGCAGGGAACCCCAAACTTCCCTTTCCCGAGCCACATTAACCAGCTCCGACTGGAGGGACCAAAGGCATCCCCGACCAGGTTGGAGATTTAATCTCTCCACCTAGTCCTGGGTCTTCCCCAACGCCTCCTCCCAGCTGGACGTCCCTCCACCTAGTCCTGGGTCTTCACCGAGGCCTCTTCCCAGCTGAACATGCTTTGGTCATACAGAGACTGCATGGGCCGGAGAAGGGACCCCCTCACCCCATACTCCAGCAGCACCTCCCACAGTGTCTCCCGGGGGACCCGGTCATACGCCTTCTCCAGAAGAATCCTTGCAAGAGTGAAGATCTGATCCGTTGTTCGACGACCAGGATGGAATCCACATTGTTCCTCTTCAACCCGAGGTTTGACTATCGGCCGAACCCTCCTTTCCAGCTCTGTCTCTACCATAGAGGATGTGTTAGCTGGATTTAGGAGTTCCTCAAAATGCTCCTTCCACCGCCCTATTACCTCCTCAGTTGAGGTCAACAGCATCCCATCCTGACTGTATACAGCTTGGATGATTCCTTGCTTCCCCCTCCTGAGGTGGCCGACGGTTTTCCAGAAGCACCTTGGTGCTGACTGAAAGTCCTTCTCCATGTCTTCTCCAGGTCTTCTCCGAACTTCTCCCACGCCCGCTGCTTTGCCTCTTTCACGGCAGAGGCTGCAGCCCTTCGGGCCCGTCGGTACCTTGCAACTTCCTCCGGAGTCCTCCGGGATAACCTAACCCGGAAAGACGGCTTCCCTGACCACCGGTGTCCACCATGGTGTTCGTGGGTTACCGCCCCTTGAGGCACCTAAGACCCTAAGACCACAGCTCCCCGCCGCAGCTTCATTGAACATTGTCCACTCAGGTTCAATGCCCCCAGACTCCACAAGACCCACCAGCCTCCACAGGGCCCCCAACCTCCACAGGGATGAACAAAAAGCTCCGCCGGAAGTGTGAGTTGAAAGTCTGTCGGACAGGGGCCTCCTCCAGACTACCGGTTTGGGTTTATCAGGTCTGTCCAGAGTCCCGTCCCCAACCCAACTCACCACCAGATGGTGATCAGTTGACAGCTCCACCCAAGTGTCCAAAACATACAGCATCAGATCAGATGAAACGATTAGAAAATCAATCATTGACCTTCGGCCTAGGGTGCTCTGGTACCACGTACACTTATGAGCACCTTAGGGTGCTCTGGTACCTCGTACACTTATGTGCACCCGTATGCTTGAACATGGTGTTTGTTATGGACAATCCATGACTAGCACAGAAGTCCAACAACAGACCACCACCCTGGTTTAGATCAGGGACCCGGTCCTCCCAATTAGCCTCTCCAAGTATTTCAATCATTACCAACGTGTGCGTTGAAGTCCCCCAACACCTGGAAACCTGGAAACAACTAATGCAGCAAAACTAAATCATCACAAACAGTATTTACAACAGCAGAGATCTATGTTCTCGAGAAGCTCATTAAAAATCAGAAACTATCGCTAATTCTTTATATCTCAACCAGAGAGCTGACAGGAGGGATGAAACCCTCCAGAGGAACTAAGAACTACATGTAGAGCAGGAAAGAGTATATTAACCTTTGAAATGTAGTAGAAGTGTAAAGTGTGACATATGGTCTCCAGGAAAAGCTACAGCAGAGTCTAATTCTTTATCTCTCAACCAGAGAGCCTGGATAGGACTGTCCCGGGACAGCTGGAGGTGGTCCCTGTCAGACCCAAGTTTCTACAAACCTGGGGAGACGGAGTTCAGACGATGGGATTCAGGACAACCAAACGAAGGATACAATTTAAAAGTCGGCACAGTAATTAGTCCATCTACTGGACTGTGGCACGACTACAGTTGTGACTTCCAAATGTATCCAGTCTGTGCAGAAGTCAGAGGTGAGAGTATTAACTAGTGAAGTTTCCCTTCTCTGCTTCTCGTTGCCTCTTTGTTTTCATTACTCCGGTCTCCGTAGTAACAGTCACTCCGGTCTCCGTAGTAACAGTCACTCCGGTCTCCGTAGTCACAGTCACTCCGGTCTCCGTAGTAACAGTCACTCCGGTCTCCGTAGTAACAGTCACTCCGGTCTCCGTAGTAACAGTCACTCCGGTCTCCGTAGTAACAGTCACTCCGGTCTCCGTAGTAACAGTCACTCCAACTAACAGCAGCTTCCAGCCAGTTGGTGCCATTCAAAGAGCTTTCCAGCTGACTGAGATAATAAGACGGCAGAATGAGAGGGGACCAGCTCAGTGGGGCCTCAGCACCCCCCCAGAGGAAGACCTCTGATATTATAGAGATTGGACTCGTGCATGTTCACGTGCACATATCTTACACTATAAACACATGTGTGTGTTTAATAACCCAGAGGAAATATTAATATGCTGATATACATATAATCAAAACAATATGAAACAATATAATCTTGATTTATAGATTTGAGGACATTTCTTATTAAAGTGGAGAGACTGTTAGTTAGTTTATTGATGTGGTTCTTTATATCTCAGTGGATTTATTGTAGATATTATAAAGACTTGAATCCCAGATGTGGATGGATGGAGGTCTGATGTTCTGCTGCCTCTACACTTCTCTCTGCTCCATTTTCAGGCTCAAATGTGACTTTTGTCGTCGTCGGCTCCCCTATGACATGGACTAGAGCCCAGAGCTACTGCAGAGACCACCACACAGACCTGGCCAGTGTGAGAAACATGGCAGAGAACCAGAAGATACAGGGGCTGCTAGGTGGAGGAGGTGTTTTATACTGGATCGGCCTCTTCAGAGACTCCTGGAAGTGGTCTGATGGAAGTAATTCCTCATTCAGTTTCTGGAAGACCTGGCAACCTGATAACAAGAACTGGAACCAGACCTGCGTGGCTGCAGACTTCAGCCAATCAGGAGCCTGGGAGGACTGGCCATGTGACATGGAAAGAGCGTTCATTTGCTACGGTCCAGGTGAGTGGTACGGTCCAGGTGAGTGGTACGGTCCAGATGAGTGGTACGGTCCAGGTGAGTGGTACGGTCCAGGTGAGTGGTACGGTCCAGGTGAGTGGTACGATCCAGATGAGTGGTACGGTCCAGGTGAGTGGTACGGTCCAGGTGAGCCTTGATGCTCAATTCAGATTTTTTTTCTGACTGTTCACAATTGGAACACATCAGACATCTATCTATCTATCTATCTATCTATCTATCTATCTATCTATCTATCTATCTATCTATCTATCTATCTATCTATCTATCTATCTATCTATCTATCTATCTAAGCAGAAATAAATGTGATGGAGGTGTTACATCACGTCCCCCAAGCTCCACCAATGATGGATGCAGCGTACTGTGATCCTGCAGGGGCCTCGGTCCTAGACCACGGTACTAGACCGCTCTATAACCCACAGATAGAGCAGGTCTAGACCACCAGGGCCCCTGGGTCCAGTGGGCCTGCTTCCTTGTATGCAGGTCCATTACTCCTTGTTAAATAACTCATTGGGCTGTTATTGAATGTTCCAACTTTTAAAACCATGATCTGCGTTGATGTTCTCCAGAAACCTTCATCCGCTGATATGGAGCTGGATATTTTGTGATGTAAAGTCATGTTTGAACTCATAAAGTTTCTTTGATCTTTCCAAAGTCCAAAGTCCTGTTACAAAGAAAGTGATGAAAGTGAAGTTTGAGAAGAAGGAGAACGTGGATCTGAATGACCCTGCTGTGATGGAGGCCATGTTGAAGCAGGTACATCATGTTTTCTACTGTTTTACCTTCATGAAGAACCAATCTAATAAGATAAGTTTGGTGTCTCAGCTCCAACAGAAGCTGAGGGACCAGGGCTGACCACAACATCAAGCTGAGCTGGAGGAAGCAGGCCGATGGACAAGTCTTCCACAAGGAAGACCAGAAGACCAACAAGAGGAGGAGGAAGAGGGGACGAGCTGTAATGCTGAGTTGCTGCGTCTCTTTCTTTCCTCTAAGACGTGACGGAGCAGAACAGAGCTGCAACTATCAGCTGATTCAGAGTCAGTTCTGGATTTTCTTTTTCAACCTGGACCCTATTTTCCCATTTAGCTGTCTAAATGATTAATGTTACCCTACAGGACAGATGTTCATCATCAGGTAGAAACAAGCTGTAATGTTACCCTACAGGACAGATGTTCATCATCAGGTAGAAACAAGCTGTAATGTTACCCTACAGGACAGATGTTCATCATCAGGTAGAAACAAGCTGTAATGTTACCCTACAGGACAGATGTTCAGCATCAGGTAGAAACAAGCTGTAATGTTACCCTACAGGACAGATGTTCAGCATCAGGGAGAAACAAGCTGTAATGTTACCCTACAGGACAGATGTTCATCATCAGGTAGAAACAAGCTGTAATGTTACCCTACAGGACAGATGTTCAGCATCAGTAGAAACAAGCTGTAATGTTACCCTACAGGACAGATGTTCAGCATCAGGGAGAAACAAGCTGTAATGTTACCCTACAGGACAGATGTTCATCATCAGGTAGAAACAAGCTGTAATGTTACCCTACAGGTCAGATGTTCAGCATCAGGGAGAAACAAGCTGTAATGTTACCCTACAGGTCAGATGTTCAGCATCAGGTAGAAACAAGCTGTAATGTTACCCTACAGGTCAGATGTTCAGCATCAGGGAGAAACAAGCTGTAATGTTACCCTACAGGACAGATGTTCATCATCAGGTAGAAACAAGCTGTAATGTTACCCTACAGGTCAGATGTTCAGCATCAGGAGAAACAAGCTGTAATGTTACCCTACAGGACAGATGTTCAGCATCAGGGAAACAAGCTGTAATGTTACCCTACAGGACAGATGTTCAGCATCAGTCCGCATCCCTAAAAGTTCTGTTGTTGCTGCTAACAGACTTTAGTTAAAGAGTAAGATACTTTTAGTTTAACATGAAACAGCCCAATAATCACTACTTTTAGTGTGTATAGAGCAGCATATCTCCACCAGACTCCATGTTAATAATCACTACTTTTAGCGTGTATAGCAGCATATCTCCACCAGACTCCATGTAAATAATCACTACTTTTAGTGTGTATAGAGCAGCATATCTCACCAGACTCCATGTAAATAATCACTACTTTTAGCGTGTATAGAGCAGCATATCTCCACCAGACTCCATGTAAATAATCACTACTTTTAGCGTGTATAGATCAGCATATCTCCACATGTAAATGGGTGAATTAAGAGTTTATTCCAACCAGACCAGAGTGGTGATTGTTGGAACAGTGGAAAGATGAACCAAGACGGCTTTTAGCAGTTTTTATTTAGTTTCTGTCCACTTTGAATGAAGTGTGTTTTACGATAATAAAAGTAGTGATTATTTACATGGAGTCTGGTGGGGATATGCTGCTCTATACACGCTAAAAGTCGTGATTATTGGAGTCTGGTGAGATTTGCTGCTCTATACACACTAAAAGATTATTTACATGGAGTCTGGTGGAGATATGTTGCTCTATACACTAAAAGTAGTGATTATTTACATGGAGTCTGGTGGAGATATGTTGCTCTATACACACTAAAAGTAGTGATTATTTACATGGAGTCTGGTGGAGATATGCTGCTCTATACACACTAAAAGTAGTGATTATTTACATGGAGTCTGGTGGAGATATGCTGCTCTATACACGCTAAAAGTAGTGATTATTTACATGGAGTCTGGTGGGTTTGGTGACGGTGATTTCTTTTTCATGGTAAACTAAAAGGATCTTACTCTTTAACTAAATAGGGTCCATGTTGAAAACTACTGAAGTTACACTATTTTTAGACATATTTGATCATATCTTAATATATTATATGGAGATTAGATGGTTTTCTTGGTATATTTGATCATATCTTAATATATTATATGGAGATTAGATGCTTTTCTTGTTATATTTGATCATGTCTTAATTAATTATATGGAGATTAGATGCATTTCTTGTTATATTTGATCATGTCTTAATATATTATATGGAGATTAGATGCTTTTCTTGTTATATTTGATCATATGTTAATATATTATATGGAGATTAGATGCTTTTCTTGTTATATTTGATCATATCTTAATATATTATATGGAGATTAGATGCTTTTCTTGTTATATTTGATCATATCTTAATATATTATATGGAGATTAGATGCTTTTCTTGTTATATTTGATCATTAACTTGTGTGAATGCTGATAATTAATTATCTGTCTCTTAGCAACAAGACCAGCTCTTCTTCTGAAACCGTTTGATTATCTACACAAATAATAAAATTATTCTTATTACAGACATCTGATTTCATCTGGAATCATTTCACCTGTCTGTCTGTCTGTCTGTCTGTCTGCCTGTCTGTCTGCCTGTCTGTCTGTCTGTCTGTCTGCCTGTCTGTCTGTCTGTCTGTCTGTCTGTCTGCCTGTCTGTCTGTCTGTCTGTCTGTCTGTCTGTCTGCCTGTCTGTCTGTCTGTCTGTCTGCCTGTCTGTCTGTCTGTCTGTCTGCCTGTCTGTCTGTCTGTCTGTCTGTCTGTCTGCCTGTCTGTCTGTCTGTCTGTCTGTCTGTCTGAGTTTTAACATAAGATGTTGTTGTGGTTAGAGCTTCTGGTGAAGCCTTAATACACCAACACACTGGGCTCCCTGCTCCTTCACCACATTAGGCCGTTCCAACGTTGAGCTTCCTGTAAAGTTAAATTAGAGGCAGAATGAGGCTCGTAGGATGGACCTGGGTTCATAAACAGTAAATAGATGCAAAGGCCGGTTGATGGTTTAGTGAAAATATGTAAAATAATAACAACATCCAGTAAAAAGCAGCTTTGTAAAGCAGGTCTCGTGTTTGTCGTCAGAGATCGATGACAACCAGGATTTCATTTAAAATGATTTTATTTATGATGTGTTCAATAAGTAAAGGGACAGTAATACAAAGCATACAGGTGTGTGTGTGTGTGTGTGTGTGTGTGTGTGTGTGTGTGTGTGTGTGTGTGAGAGAGAGGTTGTCTATTTGTATATAGCTGCAGGCATCAACCATTTTTAGAGAAAGAGGAACCGTTTCCATTGTCTGTTCTGCTCATTATTTGCCTAACATGTAAATAGTTACGGAGGAGGACAAATAACAAGAGTTCTATGAGCAGGGTCCTCACAGAGAGGACGACAGAGACCAGCGTCCTGTCTGAAGACACAGAGAGGACGACAGAGAGCAGCGTCCTGTCTGAAGACACAGAGAGGACAACAGAGAGCAGCGTCCTGTCTGAAGACACAGAGAGGACGACCCAGAGCAGCGTCCTGTCTGAAGACACAGCGAGGACGACCCAGAGCAGCGTCCTGTCTGAAGACACAGAGAGGACGACAGAGAGCAGCGTCCTGTCTGAAGACACAGAGAGGACGACCCAGAGCAGCGTCCTGTCTGAAGACACAGAGAGGACGACAGAGAGCAGCGTCCTGTCTGAAGACACAGAGAGGACGACAGAGACCAGCGTCCTGTCTGAAGACACAGCGAGGACGACAGAGAGCAGCGTCCTTTCTGAAGACACAGCGAGGACGACCGAGAGCAGCGTCCTGTCTGAAGACACAGAGAGGACGACAGAGAGCAGCGTCCTGTCTGAAGACACAGCGAGGACGACCGAGAGCAGCGTCCTGTCTGAAGACACAGAGAGGACGACAGAGACCAGCGTTCTGTCTGAAGACACAGCGAGGACGACAGAGACCAGCGTCCTGTCTGAAGACACAGCGAGGACGACAGAGAGCAGCGTCCTGTTTGAAGACACAGCGAGGACGACAGAGAGCAGCGTCCTGTCTGAAGACACAGAGAGGACGACAGAGAGCAGCGTCCTGTCTGAAGACACAGAGAGGACGACAGAGAGCAGCGTCCTGTCTGAAGACACAGAGAGGACGACAGAGAGCAGCGTCCTGTCTGAAGACACAGAGAGGACGACAGAGACCAGCGTTCTGTCTGAAGACACAGCGAGGACGACAGAGACCAGCGTCCTGTCTGAAGACACAGCGAGGACGACAGAGAGCAGCGTCCTGTTTGAAGACACAGCGAGGACGACAGAGAGCAGCGTCCTGTCTGAAGACACAGAGAGGACGACAGAGAGCAGCGTCCTGTCTGAAGACACAGAGAGGACGACAGAGAGCAGCGTCCTGTCTGAAGACACAGAGAGGACGACAGAGAGCAGCGTCCTGTTTGAAGACACAGCGAGGACGACAGAGAGCAGCGTCCTGTCTGAAGACACAGAGAGGACGACAGAGAGCAGCGTCCTGTCTGAAGACACAGAGAGGACGACCCAGAGCAGCGTCCTGTCTGAAGACACAGAGAGGACGACCCAGAGCAGCGTCCTGTCTGAAGACACAGCGAGGACGACCCAGACCAAGATGGACAGACTTCTTCTGCTCATCATGGCTGCATCAGGTGAGTGTTTCATGTTTCATAAATGTTAATAGTCTTTATTATTACGGCACATTTACATATCGGTGGGACAACAGGACTCTTATCACAGTTTATTCATTTCCACAAACTAAGAGACGTCAGCTCAGTAATCATTAGTTATGTTATGAGCTCCTTCTGGTCAAATAGTTCCTGTTGAAACACAACAGAGGACTCGGCCCAGTCCACTTTAAAGAGACAATGACGGTTAGTAATCATTAGTTATGTTATGAGAAAAGTGTTTGTCTCAAAACCTAATCAAATCAAATATTATATTAATAATAATAATAATAATAATAATAATAAAATATAATAATAATATAATATAAAAAATAATAATAATAATAATAATAAAATATAATAATAATACAATAAAAAAATAATAATAATAATTAATAATAATAATAATAATAATAATAATAATAATAATAATAATAATAATAATAAGTATTTGCTCTCGTCTCAGGATTTTTCTCTCAATGTGAAAATAGTGTCATGGCGGGGCCATGTTCCTATTGGCCAATAGGGCGGGACCATGTTCCTATTGGCCAATAGGGCGGGACCATGTTTCTATGGGCCAGTAGGGCGGGGCCATGTTCCTATTGGCCAGTTGGGTGAGCACCATCTTGTCTGGGAGTCCATCTGAATCATTACACCATGAAAACGCTTTTTTGATTTCAGTGTGATGACGATTTCTCTCCAACAATTTGTAATGTTTTAAAGAACCAGTTCCATCCATCCACCATCCATCCATCATCCATCCATTCATCCATTCATTCATCCATCCATCATCCATCATCCATCCATCATCCATCATCCATCCATCCATCATCCATCCATCCATCCATCCATCATCCATCATCCATCATCCATCATCCATCATCCATCCATCCATCATCCATCATCCATCCATCATCCATCATCCATCCATCATCCATCATCCATCATCCATCCATCATCCATCATCCGTCATCCATCATCCATCCATCCATCCATCATACATCATCCATCCATCCATCCATCCATCATCCATCATCCATCCATCCATCCATCCATCATCCATCATCCATCATCCATTCATCCATCCATCATCCATCATCCATCCATCCATCCATCATCCATCATCCATCATCCATCATCCATCATCCATCATCCATCCATCCATCATCCATCCATCATCCATCATCCATCCATCATCCATCATCCATCATCCATCATCCATCATCCATCCATCATCCATCATCCGTCATCCATCATCCATCCATCCATCCATCATACATCATCCATCCATCCATCCATCCATCATCCATCATCCATCCATCCATCCATCCATCCATCATCCATCATCCATCATCCATTCATCCATCCATCATCCATCATCCATCCATCCATCCATCATCCATCATCCATCATCCATCCATCCATCATCCATCCATCCATCCATCCATCATCCATCCATCCATCATCCATCATCCATCATCCATCCATCCATCCATCATCATCCATCCATCATCCATTCATCCATCCATCCATCATCCATCCATCCATCCATCATCTATCATCCATCCATCCATCATCCATCCATCCATCATCCATCCATCCATCCATCATCCATCCATCATCCATTCATCCATCCATCATCCATCCATCATCCATCCATCCATCCATTCATCCATTCATCCATCCATCCATCATCCATCATCCATCATCCATCCATCCATCCATCATCCATCATCCATCATCCATCATCCATCCATCCATCATCCATCATCCATCATCCATCCATCATCCATTCATCCATTCATCCATCCATCATCCATCCATCCAGCCATCCATCCATCCATCCATCCATCCATCCATCCATCATCCATCATCCATCCATCCATCCATCATCCATCCATCATCCATCCATCATCCATTCATCCATCCATCATCCATCCATCCATCATCCATCCATCCATCCATCCATCCATCCATCCCTCCACTAACCCTCTCTGCCTCCCTTGCTCATAGGGTTTAGAACCAGTTCTAGCTCCATATTAAAGTCGACTCTGAGGTGATGACAGTCAAGTCGCTGTCGACCAATCGGTGATGGCGTCATTGACAGGAATCAGGAGGGAGAATGGGAAGACTGTGGGATCCTTATGCTAAGCTAACGTTATGTGATGCTTTGGTTTCTTTTTCTCCTTCTTTGGTGTTTTGGTCCTGTCTTGTCTCCTTGTGTTTGTGTCTTAGTGTCCTCCCGGTCTGGTGTCTTAGTGTCCTCACGGTCTGGTGTCTTAGTGTCCTCCCGGTCTTGTGTCTTAGTGTCCTTCTGGTCTTGTGTCTTAGTGTCCTCCCGGTCTGGTGTGGTAGTCTCTGTCTTGTATTCCCCTGTGAGTGTCTGTATGTTCTGTTTCCTGTTTTATTTTGAAGGTTGGTCTCTGTCTTGTCTTGTCTCTAGTTTTACTTCCTGTCTGTGTGATTGCCCCGCCCTAATGTGATTCACCTGATGTATCACCTGTTCCTCGTTACCTCGTTACCCCGTTACCTCTTGTATTTAACCTCTGTGTCCCTTTGTCTCTCGTCAGATCGTTCTTGTGTGTTTGTGCCGTGCTGGTCGTCGTCCTGTATCGGTTTCCAGGTGTTTCCAAGTGTTTCCAGGTGTTGTGTTTGAGTAAAATAAAGCCTTGGAACCCTCTCCTGCCGGCCTGGCCTTCTCTGCTTCTGGGTCCTCACTCTGCTCTCGTCCCACGTTGTGTCCTCACATGTCAGGATCACACAGTCCATAGTAGCTCAGTCAATAGGGAGTTGGGTCGGGAACCGGAGGGGTGAGCAAGGCACTGTACCACCACCAACATCTCAGGGCGCTGGTCCAGCACTAGCAGCCCCCCACTATAAATATAAAATATTAAGTGTGTGTGTGTGTGTGTGTGTGTGTGTGTGTGTGTGTGTGTCTCTACAGGGCTGAGTGCTGTCTCATCAGCTGCTGGACGTCAGTACTATTTCCTGTATGACAGGAAGAACTTTACTGAAGCCCAAAGATACTGCAGAGAGAAACACACAGACCTGGTCTCTGTAGACCACATGGAGGTTATGAAGATCCTGAACAACACCGCAGATCTAGACCACATGGTCTACTCCAACAACAGCTACGTGAGTTCACCTTTCTCTTTCAGGAAATGTAGGAATGCAGGAAAAAGTACAATATTCATCTTTGAAATGTAGTAGAAGTGTAAAGAGTTTGAGTTTAACCTTCAGCAGACAGAGTTTCCCTGTTGAGCTGCAGCAGAAAAACAAAGACTGTAACTTTGGAAGACGTCCACGGACAGCTCAAGCCTCAAATTAACAGAAACATTTGAATATATATTGTTACTGAGTGGTTGTCGTCACTTATATTGAACATCCATCCATCTTAGTCTGCTTATCCGGTATCGGGTCCCGGGGGCAGCAGCTCCAGCAGGGGACCCCAAACTTCCCTTTCCGGAGCCACATTAAGTCCCTCCACCTAGTTCTGGGTCTTCCCCGAGGCCTCCTCCCAGCTGGACGTCCCTCCACTTAGTCCTGGGTTTTCCTCGAGGCCTCCTCCAAGCTGGACGTCCCTCCACCTAGTCCTGGGTCTTCCCCGAGGCCTCCTCCCAGCTGGACGTGCTTTGGTCTTTCAGAGATTGCATGGCCCTGAGAAGGGACCCCCTCACCCCATACTCCGGCAGCACCTCCCACAGTGTCTCCCGGGCGACCCGGTCATACGCCTTCTCCAGATCCACAAAACACATGTAGACCGGTTGGGCATACTCCCAGGCTCCCTCCAGGATCCTTGCGAGAGTGAAGATCGAATCTGAAGATCGAATCTGAAGGACAGAATCTGCATTGTTCCTCTTCAACCCGAGGTTCGACTATCGGCTGAAACCTCCTTTCCAGCACCTTGGAGTAGACTTTACCATGGACGCTGAGCAGTGTGATACCCCTCTAATGACATACACCCTCTAGTCCCCTTTCTGAAGAGGGGAACCACCACCACAGTCTGCCACTCCTTAGGCACTGTCCCAGACTTCCACGCAATGTTAAAGAGGCGTGTTAACCACCACGTACACTTATGAGCACCCCTATGCTTGAACATGGTGTTTGTTGTAGACAATCCATAACTAGACCAGAAGTCCAACAGCAGACAACCACTCTGGTTTAGATCAGGGACCCGTTCCTCCCAAACAGCCTCTCCAGGTATCTCCATCACCATGTGTGTGTTGAAGTCCCCCAGCAGAACTATGGCGTCCCCTACCAGAGCCCCATACAGGACTCCATCCCCATACGGGACTCCATTCTAGATTTCCAAGTACTCCGCTCCGCTCTTGTTTGGTGCATATGCACAAACAACAGTCAAGGCACATCCCCCATCACCCGCAAACGTAGCGAGGTGACCCTCTTGTCCACCCTCTCGTCCACCGAGGTAAACTCCAACGCAGCGGCGCTCAGCCAGGGGCTTGTGAGCATCCCCACACCCGCCCGGTGCCTCACACCCTGGACAGAGTCCAACCCATATCCAGGAGTATGGGTCCAGAACCAAAACTGTGCGTAGAGGTAAGCCCCACTAGATCTAACTGGTAGCGCTCCACCTCCCGCACAAGCTCCGGCTCCTTCCCCTACAGAGAGGTGACAGTCCACGTCCCCAGAGCCTCTGCCCCTGGGTCTGGTCCGTCAAGGCCCCTGACCTTCACTGCCCTCCATGTGGCAGCGCACCCGACCCCAGCGGTTCCTCCCACAGGTGGAATGGGTTATATGGTGTTTTTTGAAAATGAAACCATGGAAACCTATTCTGGTCCAATCTCAAAATACAATCATGGACCTGAACATGAGCAAAATCAACAATATGGGCACTTTAAAAAGCTCTTTTCTTAAATACTGCTGGTTCTGTGGTGTTGGTGCTTCAAACTGGCGCCTGCAGTGCAACATAGAAGAATCAAATGAGCCGAGTCAAATATCACTTTTACTGAGTTTGGGTTCAGAAGCAGGTCGATACTAGACCCTGAAACCTGGAAACAACTAATGCAGCAAAACTAAATCATCACAAACAGTATTTACAACAGCAGAGATCTATGTTCTCGAGAAGCTCATTAAAAACCAGAAACTAACCCTAATTCTTTATCTCACAACCAGAGAGCCTGGATAGGACTGTCCAGGGACAGTTGGAGGTGGTCCCTGTCAGACCCAAGTTTCTACAAACCCAGGGAGACGGAATTCAGACGATGGGGGCCAGGACAACCAAACGTTGGACAGAGTGGAAAGGTCTGCACAGGGATGCCATCAAATGGACTCTGGGATGACGAAGGTTGTGGCAGCCCACTGTATCCAGTCTGTGCAAAAGTCAGAGGTGAGAGTATTAACTAGTGAAGTTCCCCTTCTCTGCTTGTTTTGCTGATTTTGAGCGATTTCCCATTCAAGTCTATGAGGAATTCGTGAAAACCGCGCGGCAAATCTCTTTGAAAAGTCATAGCCCCCCATCCCCGACCATTCCCCACGTTTCGATGTATTGTGTGTGCGCATGTTGGCAACGCTCCGGGACTAGTAGGGGACAAAAAACAGGAGGAATAATAATAAGTTTGGACAATAAATCTATTATTCAGTGCGCCGATTGCAGCACATTGGCACACTGAAAAATCGAGATTGGACTCGTGCATGTTCACGTGCACACATCTTACAATATAAACACATATGTGTGTTTAATAACCCGGAGGAAATATTAATATGCTGATATACATATAATAAAAACAATATGAAACAATATAATCTTGATTTATAGATTTGAGGACATTTCTTATTAAAGTGGAGAGACTGTTAGTTAGTTTATTGATGTGGTTCTTTATATCTCAGTGGATTTATTGTAGATATTATAAAGACTTGAATCCCAGATGTGGATGGATGGAGGTCTGATGTTCTGCTGCCTCTACACTTCTCTCTGCTCCATTTTCAGGCTCAAATGTGACTTTTGTCGTCGTCCCCTCCGCTATGACATGGACTGTAGCCCAGAACTACTGCAGACATCGATACACAGACCTGGCCAGTGTGAGGGACATGACAGAGAACCAGAAGATACAGGGGATGCTAGCTGGAGGAGGTTTATACTGGATCGGCCTCTTCAGGGACTCCTGGAAGTGGTCTGATGGAAGCTCCTCCTCATTCAGCTTCTGGAAGACCGGGCAACCTGATAACAAGAACGGGAACCAGATCTGCGTGGCAGCAGACTTCAGCCAATCAGGAGCCTGGGAGGGCTGGCCCTGTGACATGGAGAGAGCGTTCATTTGCTACGGTCCAGGTGAGTGGTACGGTCCAGGAGATTGGTAGGGTCCAGGTGAGTGGTACGGTCCAGGTGAGTGGTATATTCTAAATGAGTAATATATACTGTGTATGTGTATATATATATATATATATATATATATATATATATATATATATATATGTATATGTGTATATGTATGTATATGTATATACATATCTTTCTTAACCATCTTTATCATCTTTACCTTTAGACCACTCTATAATCTACAGATAGAGCAGGTCTAGACCACTCTATAATCTACAGATAGAGCAGGTCTAGACCACTCTATAATCTACAGGTAGAGCAGGTCTAGACCGCTCTATAATCTACAGATAGAGCAGGTCTAGACCACCAGGGCCCCTGGGTCCAGTGGGTCTGCTTCCTTGTATGCAGGTCCATTACTCCTTGTTAAATAACTCATTGGGCTGGTATTGTATGTTCCAACTTTTAAAACCATGATCTGCGTTGATGTTCTCCAGAAACCTTCATCCGCTGATATGGAGCTGGATATTTTGTGATGTAAAGTCATGTTTGAACTCATAAAGTTTCTTTGATCTTTCCAAAGTGGTTCCTGTTACAAAGAAAGTGATGAAAGTGAAGTTTGAGAAGAAGGAGAACGTGGATCTGAATGACCCTGCTGTGATGGAGGCCATGTTGAAGCAGGTACATCATGTTTTCTACTGTTTTACCTTCATGAAGAACCAATCTAATAAGATAAGTTTGGTGTCTCAGCTCCAACAGAAGCTGAGGGACCAGGGGCTGGACCACAACATCAAGCTGAGCTGGAGGAAGCAGGCCGATGGACAAGTCTTCCACAAGGAAGACCAGAAGACCAACAAGAGGAGGAGGAAGAGGGACGAGCTGTAATATCTGGTGGAGATATGCTGCTCTATACACGCTAAAAGTAGTGATTATTTACATGGAGTCTGGTGGGTTTGGTGATGGTGATTTCTGTTTCATGGTAAACTAAAAGGATCTAAAAACTACTGAAGTTACACTTTTGATAATAATCAATTCATCTTAACAGCTTCTTAAACATGAAGATTAGATGCTTTTTTGATCATATCTTAATATATTATATGGAGATTAGTTGCTTTTCTTGTTATATTTGATCATATCTTAATATATTATATGGAGATTAGTTGCTTTTCTTATTATATTTGATCATATCTTAATATATTATATGGAGATTAGTTGCTTTTCTTGTTATATTTGATCATATCTTAATATATTATATGGAGATTAGTTGCTTTTCTTATTATATTTGATCATATCTTAATATATTATATGGAGATTCGATGCTTTTCTTGTTATATTTGATCATTAACTTGTGTGAATGCTGATAATTAATTATCTGTCTCTTAGCAACAAGACCAGCTCTTCTTCTGAAACCGTTTGATTATCTACACAAATAATAAAATTCTTCTTATTCCAGACATCTGATTTCATCTGGAATCATTTCACCTGTCTGTCTGTCTGTCTGTCTGTCTGCCTGGTGCATCAAGGTGATGCATCTTGCAACTTGTGCTGAGCAATACGTCACTGTTGTGATATTTATCTATTAACAATCACTGTATTAAATCTGAGGTAGAAGAGGACGATGATTGGTGAAGAGGAGGAAAAACTAAAAACTTCTAACTCAGCTCCACAAAGAGTCCAATCTGAGTGATTCACTCGTTGAACTAATCCTTCAGCGCCAGTAGACGCCCTCTCAGCGGTTTGTTGTCCTCAAGACACATCCCAACTTTTTGGATAAATGTGAATGTGAGATGGAGATCCTTTGGGTACTGCAGGTCTAGACTGGGGGTCGGCACCCTTCAGCCCTCAAAGAGCCGTTTGGACCCGTTTTTCACAGCAAAGAAAACACTGGGAGCCACAAAACCCACAACATTTCAAATGAAATAACTCTACATATAACGTTGTTTTGCCTTTGTGCTGTTGTATAAACAGACTATTCTGTTAAGAAATCAATGAGCGACTGCTGAGAAAATGAAATAACATTTCTGCAACAAAACCTTTTTAACTCCGAAGAAAAAACGTTGGGTTGACAGTTTAGTAAAATGGGGTTAGACCTGTCAACGGGGCTCGAATGGCAAACCCTGCACAGCTCTACAGGGTGAAGGACCTGAGGAGCTGTGTTCAGCGTGTTCAGATGTTCAGGTGTTCAGCGTGTTCAGATGTTCAGCGTGTTCAGGTGTTCAGGTGTTCAGGTGTTCAGATGTTCAGCGTGTTCAGATGTTCAGGTGTTCAGATTTTCAGGTGTTCAGGTGTTCAGGTGTTCAGCGTGTTCAGGTGTTCAGGTGTTCAGGTGTTCAGATATTCAGGTGTTCAGCGTGTTCAGATGTTCAGGTGTTCAGGTGTTCAGCGTGTTCAGATGTTCAGGTGTTCAGGTGTTCAGGTGTTCAGCGTGTTCAGGTGTTCAGCGTGTTCAGGTGTTCAAGAGTTCAGGTGTTCAGGTGTTCAGCGTGTTCAGGTGTTCAGATGTTCAGCGTGTTCAGATGTTCAGGTGTTCAGGTGTTCAGCGTGTTCAGCGTGTTCAGGTGTTCAGCGTGTTCAGGTGTTCAGGTGTTCAGGTGTTCAAGTGTTCAAGTGTTCAGGTGTTCAAGTGTTCAGGTGTTCAGCGTATTCAGGTGTTCAGCGTGTTCAGGTGTTCAGCTTCAGGTGGCCTTGGTGGCCTTGGTGGCCTTGTCTCTGAGCAGCTGATGAGTCTAGGTGTGTGTCTGTCCAGCTCTTTGTAGAACTGATTGACAGGATAACGTTGTTGATTCGGGGGACTCTGCAAACACCTGGACAGAACCACACAGACATGAAGATGGATCAGGAAGGGCAGTTCTTTAGGGATGAGTCAGAACCGCGGTCCACACAGAAAATTAATTATCCCTCTAATTTAAAACAGGCCGTATAATGTTCTCTAAAGGAAATTAAAATAATAACCCTCCGTACACGTTGCTGTGAATGGAAGCGTGATGTGTTGACATCTTTCCATCCGCCATTTGGGGAAGTTTTTGAATATTTTGATTTTTAAAACAGTCATTTCAATTTTGGAAAAATCAATTATGTTCAAAGTGCTGAAGACTCATGTTGATTAATTACTCTCAACATGGAAAACATCAAAAAAGCTAAACATTGTGAATAATTCAGAGCTAAAATCATTTTTAAAATTTAAATTAGTCCACCAAACTCAGCTGTTGGCAGCTGTCTGATGACATCGCTACACAACATGCGCACAAAGATGATGTGTTAATGTTCAAAAACATTAAAATAATACATAAGGATAAATGAAATTTAGAAAAGTGAATATCATGAAAAGGTTTCCAAAGATATCAAAAACATTCACTGTACATGAATATAAAATGTAGACTAATGACCAGCTGGTTAGTTATTAACTAGCAAAGCATCAAGTTGTGTAGTTATAGATGTTAATTATTATTATTAATATTATTATAAAGGTTCAAGTGATGAAAACAAGTAAAGAAATAAAAGAAGGACTGGAAACTGGAATTAAACCAATAACAATATTCATAAAACATCCTACAAACACACACAGACATCCACACACACACACACACACACACACACACACACACACACACACACACACACACAGAGAGACACAAACACACAGAAATACAGACAGACACACACACAAACACACACACAGACAGACAGACACACACACAAACACACACAGAGTTTATCTATCTTTTAGCAAATATTTAACCCATCAACCATTTTTAGAGAAAGAGGAACCGTTTCCATTGTCTGTTCTGCTCATTATTTGCCTAACATGTAAATAGTTACGGAGGAGGACAAATAACAAGAGTTCTATGAGCAGGGTCCTCACAGAGAGGACGACAGAGAGCAGCGTCCTGTCTGAAGACACAGAGAGGACGACAGAGAGCAGCGTCCTGTCTGAAGACACAGAGAGGACGACAGAGACCAGCGTCCTGTCTGAAGACACAGCGAGGACGACAGAGACCAGCGTCCTGTCTGAAGACACAGCGAGGACGACAGAGAGCAGCGTCCTGTCTGAAGACACAGAGAGGACGACAGAGAGCAGCGTCCTGTCTGAAGACACAGAGAGGACGACAGAGACCAGCGTCCTGTCTGAAGACACAGAGAGGACGACAGAGACCAGCGTCCTGTCTGAAGACACAGCGAGGACGACAGAGAGCAGCGTCCTGTCTGAAGACACAGCGAGGACGACCCAGAGCAGCGTCCTGTCTGAAGACACAGCGAGGACAACCCAGACCAAGATGGACAGACTTCTTCTGCTCATCATGGCTGCATCAGGTGAGTGTTTCATGTTTCATAAATGTTAATAGTCTTTATTATTACGGCACATTTACATATCGGTGGGACAACAGGACTCTTATCACAGTTTATTCATTTCCACAAACTAAGAGACGTCAGCTCAGTAATCATTAGTTATGTTATGAGCTCCTTCTGGTCAAATAGTTCCTGTTGAAACACAACAGAGGACTCGGCCCAGTCCACTTTAAAGAGACAATGACAGTTAGACGGATGCTGTGAAACTGTGTCTAGAAATATACTATAGACATAGAACATGCTAGATATAACATACAGTATAGAAACATACTATAGACATAGAACATGCTAGATATAACATACACTATAGAAATATACTATAGACCAGTGGTTCCCAAACTTTTTCAGCTCAAGACCCAAAAGAGAAATTTGGTGTCTCCCCGGGACCCAAATTTACAAAAATACACCATGAATCATTGTAACATCTACATTTTTAAAGTGTGGACAAAAGACGGAAAAAAACATGAATTTAAATGTATATGAAGTGTATTTATTCCATTATAAAAGTAAACAAAAACAAAAAAGGTCTCTATTCTCACCCCTTTCTCAACTCATTTTCTTATCCCCTCCCATCATCCCTCAGTACCGACACCAACATTTTTTTTTAAATAATGCTGACTTGAATTGAATGAGATGCATGTGGCTGGTTGAAGATATCAACCAGCTGATCTATACTAGGTTCGGTTTTTGAAAGTGCCATTCTGAGGTCATTCTGAGGTCATGCTGAGCATTTAGTCTGTTTCTGTATTTGTTTTTCAGGTATGCTAGAGTCGAAAAGCCAGATTCACACAAGTATGTGGTGAATGAATCAACACCTCTAATGCTTTCTTAGCTAAGCAGGAGATCTCCACCTGCTGGAGATGAGAAATCCAAAACTGTGCCAGGGTGGTTGTCTCAAATAGCATCTTACTGGCACTGCTTACCTGCAGTGTGACCAGTGCCTCTAACTCTGTCTGACTTAGGCCAAGCTCTAATGATGGCACAGCTTGGAAAGGATACCTCACCCACTGAAGGTTTGGAGATCCCTGAGAGTCAGGGAAGTACCGCTTAAAGTTCTCCTGTAGAACAGACATGTGCTCAACAATGTTCTGTTTCACAGAGTCACTCAGGGGAACCCCCCCCCCCACAGCATCTGAGCTGAACAGACCAGTGTAGCAAAAAAGAACGCTCATTCACATAAGATTGATATGCATTTTACTCTGCCAATTGGCGACCCAATAAAACGGGTCTGCGACCCATTTTGGGTCCCGACCCTAAGTTTGGGAAACATTGCTATAGACATAGAACATGCTAGATATATATAGAAATATATAGAAATATAGTTCCACGTTCCCATTGGCCAGTTGGGTTGGACCACGTTCCCATTGGCCAGTTGGGTTGGGCAACGTTCCTATTGGCCAGTTGGGCAGGGCTACGTTCCTATTGGCCAGTTGGGTTGGGCCACGTTCCTATTGGCCAGTTGGGCGGGGCCACGTTCCTATTAGCCAGTCTTAAGCTAACGTTATGTGATGCTTTGGTTTCTTTTTCTCCTTCTTTGTTTTTTTTGTTCCTGTCTTGTCTCCTTGTGTTTGTGTCTTAGTGTCCTCCTGGTCTGGTGTCTTAGTGTCCTCCTGGTCTGGTGTCTTAGTGTCGTCCCGGTCTGGTGTCTTAGTCTCCTCCTGGTCTGGTGTCTATGTGTCCTCCCGGTCTTGTTTCTTAGTGTCCTCCAGGTCTTGTGTCTTAGTGTCCTTCTGGTCTTGTGTCTTAGTGTCCTCCCGGTCTTGTGTCTTAGTGTCCTCCCGGTCTGGTTTTTTTAGTGTCCTCCTGGTCTGGTGTGGTAGTCTCTGTCTTGTATTCCCCTGTGAGTGTCTGTATGTTCTGTTTCCTGTTTTATTTTGAAGGTTGGTCTCTGTCTTGTCTTGTCTCTAGTTTTACTTCCTGTCTGTGTGATTGCCCCGCCCTTATGTGATTCACCTGATGTATCACCTGTTCCTCGTTACCTCGTTACCTCGTTACCTCTTGTATTTAACCTCTGTGTCCCTTTGTCTCTCGTCAGATCGTTCTTGTGTGTTTGTGCCGTGCTGGTCTTCGTCCTGTCTCAGGTCTCCAGGTGTCTCCAGGTGTCTCCAGGTGTTGTCCCCATCCCCGTGGCCTGTTTACCCCGTTACTTCTTCTTTTGTTAGTTCGGTTTTCGGGACTTTGTTTTTGATCCTGTGTTCGTGTTATTTTTGTTTTTTGAGTAAAATAAAGCGTTGGAACCCTCTCCTGCCGGCCTGGCCTTCTCTGCTTCTGGGTCCTCGCTCTGCTCTCGTCCCACGTTGTGTCCTCACATGTCAGGATCACACAGTCCATAGTAGCTCTGTCCATAGGGAGTTGGGTTGGGAACCGGAGGGTCGCTGGTTCAAGTCCCCATACGGACCAAAGTACGGAGTGGATTACTGGCCTCTTTACCTGCTGGGCGCTGCCAGGTGCTCTTGAGCAAGGCACTGTACCACCACCAACATCTCAGGGCTGGTCTGGTCCAGCACTAGCAGCCCCCACTCTGCTATAAATGTTAAATATTAAATCGTGTGTGTGTGTGTGTGTGTGTGTGTGTGTGTGTGTGTGTGTGTGTCTCTACAGGGCTGAGTGCTGTCTCATCAGCTGCTGGACGTCAGTACTATTTTGTGTATGACAGGAAGAACTTTACTGAAGCCCAAAGATACTGCAGAGAGAAACACACAGACCTGGTCTCTGTAGACAACATGGAGGTTATGAAGATCCTGAACAACACCGCAGATCTAGACCACATGTTCTACTCCAAGAACAGCTATGTGAGTTCACCTTTCTCCTTCAGGTCTAAGTCTTTCTGACAGGAGGGATGAAACCCTCCAGAGGAACCAAGAACTACATGTAGACCAGGAAAAAGTACAATATTTATCTTTGAAATGTAGTAGAAGTCTAAAGAGTTTGAGTTTAACCTTCAGCAGACAGTAAAACAAAACTAAAACATCCCAAAACAGTTTCTATAACAGCAGAGATCTATGTTGTCGAGACTCTGATGGGGTTCTTAAAGGAGGGAAACCGAATGAAGGTGTAGTAGAGGATCAGACTGGTATCGAGACAGGAGATGGAAGGATTAGGTCAACATCTGGTCCCCAACAAAAAGCTACAGCAGAGTCTAATTCTTTATCCCTCAACCAGAGAGCCTGGATAGGACTGTCCCGGGACAGCTGGAGGTGGTCCCTGTCAGACCCAAGTTTCTACAAACCCGGGGAGACGGAGTTCAGACGATGGGATTCAGGACAACCAAACGATGGATACAATGTAAACGTCTGCACAGCAATTAGTCCATCTACTGGACTCTGGATCGACTACGGTTGTGACGGCAGATGGTATCCAGTCTGTGCAGAAGTCAGAGGTGAGAGTATTAACTAGTGAAGTTTCCCTTCTCTGCTTCTCGTTGCCTCTTTGTTTTCATTACTCATTATTTCTCTTTTACTTATATTGTAATGAATAATAAATATTTAAATGTGCCAAAATATGTACAATCAGATAAATGTAACAAGAGTAGAGAACAACCATAATATAAAATATTAAGAATAATATGCAAATAAAATATAGAATTAATATTCTAAATAGCACAAATCCATCATCAGACAAATGTGGAAACACACTGGAGACAATTTAGTTATTCTACTATAGCACTAAGAACAGAAACACAAACCAGAACTAAAAATCATCAGTGGTGTCATCGTATGAGATCTGCTCTCCCATTGGGTGACTGATACTGATGACAGTGACCTCAGGTAGGACCTGATCAGCTCTGGTTATGAAAAGCTCCTCTCTGCCTGAGCCACAGGGACGGGCAGAGTTAGGGGGAAGATCTCCAATAGATCCCCATCATGCATTGGGTGGTAGTTGGGTGGTTGTTGGGTGGTTTCTGTCTGGTTGTTGGGTGGTTGTTGCGTGGTAGTTGGGTGGTTGCTTGGTGGTTGTCTGGTGGATGCTGGGTGGTTGCTGGGTTGTTGGGTGTTTGTTGGGTGGTTCTTGCGTGGTTGCTGCGTAGTTGTTGCGTGGTAGTTGGGTGGTTGCTTGGTGGTTGTCGGGTGGATGCTGGGCGGTTGTTGGGTGGTTGCTAGGTGGTAATTGGGTGGTTGTTGCGTGGTAGTTGGGTGGTTGCTTGGTGGTTGTCGGGTGGATGCTGGGTGGTTGCTGCGTGGTTGTTGGGTGAATGTTGGGTGGTTGCTTCGTGGTTGCTGCGTGGTTGTTGGGTGGTTGTTGGGTGAATCATGGTTCCCCATCCCCCCATGAACACAACACCTAGCAACTCGATGATAAAGCTGGAAAGGATCTTTCAGCTCAGGACAGCGCCACTCATCCCAGATACAGACAGGACTGGAGAAGAGAGGTTTAGCTGACCCTAACCGCCATCAGCTTCGTGGGTGCTCGTTAGCGGAGCACCCACAGTATCGGCGCCCCCTTTCCCCTTTATTTTTTATTATTCATATTCATATGTTGAGAAACATTAAGTCAAAACTCTATTGTTTTATAGATTTGAGGACATTTCTTATTAAAGTGGAGAGACTGTTAGTTAGTTTATTGATGTGGTTCTTTATATCTCAGTGGATTTATTGTAGATATTATAAAGACTTGAATCCCAGATGTGGATGGATGGAGGTCTGATGTTCTGCTGCCTCTACACTTCTCTCTGCTCCATTTTCAGGGCCAGATGTGACTTTTGTCGTTGTCCCCTCCCTTATAACATGGACTAGAGCCCAGAACTACTGCAGAGACCACCACACAGACCTGGCCAGTGTGAGAAACATGGCAGAGAACCAGAAGATACAGGGGATGCTAGGTGGAGGAGGTATATTCTGGATCGGCCTCTTCAGAGACTCCTGGAAGTGGTCTGATGGAAGTTCCTCCTCATTCAGCTTCTGGAAGACCGGGCAACCTGATAACAAGAACGGGAACCAGATCTGCGTGGCTGCAGACTTCAGCCAATCAGGAGCCTGGGAGGCCTGGCCATGTGACATGGAGAGAGCGTTCATTTGCTACAGTCCAGGTGAGTGGTACGGTCCAGGTGACTGGTACGGTCCAGGTGAGTGGTACGGTCCAGGTGAGTGGTACGGTCCAGGTGACTGGTACGGTCCAGGTGAGTAGTACGGTCCAGTTGAGTGGTATATTATGAATGACTAATATATACTGTGTGTGTGTGTGTGTGTGTATGTGTGTATGTATGTATGTATATATATATATATATATATATATATATATATATATATATATATATATATATATATATATATATATATATATATCTTTTGTCTCTCTCTTTGCAACTTGGCGTGTGACACCGCCAACTGAATGCAGCGTCCTGTGATCCTGCAGCGGCCTCGGTCCTAGACCACGGTCCTAGACCGCTCTATAGTCTACCGATAGAGCAGGTCTAGACCGCTCTATAATCTACAGATAGAGCAGGTCTAGACTGCTCTATAATCTACAGATAGAGCAGGTCTAGACCACCAGGGCCCCTGGGTCCAGTGGGTCTGCTTCCTTGTATGCAAGTCCATTACTCCTTGTTAAATAACTCATTGGGCTGTTATTGTATGTTCCAACTTTTAAAACCATGATCTGCGTTGATGTTCTCCAGAAACCTTCATCCGCTGATATGGAGCTGGATATTTTGTGATGTAAAGTCATGTTTGAACTCATAAAGTTTCTTTGATCTTTCCAAAGTGGTTCCTGTTACAAAGAAAGTCATGAAAGTGAAGTTTGAGAAGAAGGAGAACGTGGATCTGAATGACCCTGCTGTGATGGAGGCCATGTTGAAGCAGGTACATCATGTTTTCTACTGTTTTACCTTCATGAAGAACCAATCTAATAAGATAAGTTTGGTGTCTCAGCTCCAACAGAAGCTGAGGGACCAGGGGCTGGACCACAACATCAAGCTGAGCTGGAGGAAGCAGGCCGATGGACAAGTCTTCCACAAGGAAGACCAGAAGACCAACAAGAGGAGGAGGAAGAGGGACGAGCCGTAATGTCTAGTGGAGATATGCTGCTCTATACACGCTAAAAGTAGTGATTATATTCTTTTCTTGTTATATTTGATCATATCTTAATATATTATATGGAGATTAGATGCTTTTCTTGTTATATTTGATCATTAACTTGTGTGAATGCTGATAATTAATTATCTGTCTCTTAGCAACAAGACCAGCTCTTCTTCTGAAACCGTTTGATTATCTACAGAAATAATAAAATTCTTCTTATTCCAGACATCTGATTTCATCTGGAATCATTTCACCTGTCTGTCTGTCTGTCTGTCTGCCTGCCTGCCTGTCTGTCCGCAATTCTGATCTACAGAAGGTCATTTAGAGAGGAAGGTCTTCCTTACAGGGCTGACCCACCATCTGGGCTCTGGACTCTGGTGCTGATGCAACCAACTAGGTGATATTTGGACAGATTGTCTCAGTCTTCACACTGACCGGCAGTGACGGGGGGGGGTTTTAACATAAGATGTTGTTGTGGTTAGAGCTTCTGGTGAAGCCTTAATACACCAACACACTGGGCTCCCTGCTCCTTCACCACATTAGGCCGTTCCAACGTTGAGCTTCCTGTAAAGTTAAATTAGAGGCAGAATGAGGCTCGTAGGATGGACCTGGGTTCATAAACAGTAAATAGATGCAAAGGCCGGTTGATGGTTTAGTGAAAATATGTAAAATAATAACAACATCCAGTAAAAAGCAGCTTTGTAAAGCAGGTCTCGTGTTTGTCGTCAGAGATCGATGACAACCAGGATTTCATTTAAAATGATTTTATTTATGATGTGTTCAATAAGTAAAGGGACAGTAATACAAAGCATACAGGTGTGTGTGTGTGTGTGTGTGTGTGTGTGTGTGTGTGAGAGAGAGGTTGTCTATTTGTATATAGCTGCAGGCATCAACCATTTTTAGAGAAAGAGGAACCGTTTCCATCGTCTGTTCTGCTCATTATTTGCCTAACATGTAAATAGTTACGGAGGAGGACAAATAACAAGAGTTCTATGAGCAGGGTCCTCACAGAGAGGACGACAGAGACCAGCGTCCTGTCTGAAGACACAGAGAGGACAACCGAGAGCAGCGTCCTGTCTGAAGACACAGCGAGGACGACCGAGAGCAGCGTCCTGTCTGAAGACACAGCGAGGACGACCCAGAGCAGCGTCCTGTCTGAAGACACAGAGAGGACGACAGAGAGCAGCGTCCTGTCTGAAGACACAGAGAGGACGACAGAGAGCAGCGTCCTGTCTGAAGACACAGAGAGGACGACCCAGAGCAGCGTCCTGTCTGAAGAAACAGCGAGGACGACAGAGAGCAGCGTCCTGTCTGAAGACACAGCGAGGACGACCGAGAGCAGCGTCCTGTCTGAAGACACAGAGAGGACGACCCAGAGCAGCGTCCTGTCTGAAGACACAGCGAGGACGACCCAGAGCAGCGTCCTGTCTGAAGACACAGCGAGGACGACCCAGACCAAGATGGACAGACTTCTTCTGCTCATCATGGCTGCATCAGGTGAGTGTTTCATGTTTCATAAATGTTAATAGTCTTTATTATTACGGCACATTTACATATCGGTGGGACAACAGGACTCTTATCACAGTTTATTCATTTCCACAAACTAAGAGACGTCAGCTCAGTAATCATTAGTTATGTTATGAGCTCCTTCTGGTCAAATAGTTCCTGTTGAAACACAACAGAGGGCTCGGCCCAGTCCACTTTAAAGAGACAATGACAGTTAGACGGATGCTGTGAAACTGTGTCTAGAAATATACTATAGACATAGAACATGCTAGATATAACATACACCATAGAAATATACTATAGACATAGAACATGCTAGATATGACGTGTATATATACAGTGGTGTGAAAAAGTGTTTGCCCCCTTCCTCATTTCCTGTTCCTTTGCATGTTTGTCACACTTAAGTGTTTCGGAACATCAAACCAATTTAAACAATAGTCAAGGACAACACAAGTAAACACAAAATGCAATTTGTAAATGAAGGTGTTTATTATTAAAGGTGAAAAAAAATCCAAACCATCATGGCCCTGTGTGAAAAAGTGATTGCCCCCCTTGTTAAAACATACTATAACTGTGGTTGTCCACACCTGAGTTCAATTTCTCTAGCCACACCCAGGCCTGATTATTGCCACACCTGTTCACAATCAAGGCATCACTTAAATAGGAGCTGCTTGACACAGTAAGGTCCACCAGAAGATCCTTAAAAGCTACACATCATGCCGAGACCCAAAGAAATTCAGGAACAATTGAGAAAGAAAGTAATTGAGATCTATCAGTCTGGAAAGGGTTATAAAGCCATTTCCAAAGCTTTGGGAATCCAGCGAACCACAGTGAGAGCCATTATCCACAAATGGCGAAGACATGGAACAGTGGTGAACCTTCCCAGGAGTGGCCGGCCGCCCAAAATTACCCCAAGAGCGCAGCGACGACTCATCCAAGAGGTCACAAAAGACCCCACAACAACGTCCAAAGAACTGCAGGCCTCACTTGCCTCAGTTAAGGTCAGCGTTCATGCCTCCACCATCAGGAAAAGACTGGGCAAAAATGGCCTGCATGGCAGAGTTCCAAGGAGAAAACCACTGCTGAGCAAAAAGAACATCAAAGCTCGTCTCAATTTCTCCACAACACATCTTGATGATCCCCAAGACTTTTGGGACAACATTCTGTGGACCGATGAGACAAAAGTGGAACTCTTTGGAAGGTGTGTGTCCAAGTATATCTGGCGTAGAAGGAACACTGCATTTCATAAAAAGAACATTATACCAACAGTAAAATATGGTGGTGGTAGTGTGATGGTCTGGGGCTGTTTTGCTGCTTCAGGACCTGGAAGACTTGCCGTGATAAAAGGAACTATGAATTCTGCTGTCTACCAAGAGATCCTGAAGGAGAATGTCCGACCATCTGTTCGTGTACTCAAGCTGAAACGAACTTGGGTTCTGCAGCAGGACAATGATCCTAAACACACCAGCAAGTCCACCACCGAATGGCTGAAGAAAAACAAAATGAAGACTTTGGAGTGGCCTAGCCAAAGTCCTGACCTGAATCCTATTGAGATGTTGTAGTATGACCTTAAAAAGGCCGTTCATGCTCGAAAACCCTCTAATGTAACTGAATTAGGACAATTCTGCAAAGATGAGTGGGCCAAAATTCCTCCAGGACGCTGTAAAAGCCTCATTGCACATTATCGCAAACGCTTGGTTGCAGTTGTTGCTGCTAAGGGTGGCCCAACCAGTTATTAGGTTTAGGGGGCAATCACTTTTTCACACAGGGCCATGATGGTTTGGATTTTTTTTCACCTTTAATAATAAACACCTTCATTTACAAATTGCATTTTGTGTTTACTTGTGTTGTCCTTGACTATTGTTTAAATTGGTTTGATGTTCCGAAACACTTAAGTGTGACAAACATGCAAAGGAACAGGAAATGAGGAAGGGGGCAAACACTTTTTCACACCACTGTATACAGTGAACCGTCGCTACATCACGGTTCACCTTTCACGGTCTCGCTGCTTCACGGATTTGCATCGTGCGTTGTGTTCTGCTTCTGCAACATAATCAATGGTGGCATGTCGGTTTATAAGAATCTTTTTGCCCAGAAGAAAAAAGAACGACAACAACTACCGATAACTATGTTCTTCTCTTGAAAAAACACACCTGCACCGCGGGCTTTCGAAGAAGAAACACACCTGCACCGCGGGCTTTAGAAGAAGAAACACACCTGCACCGTGGGCTTTAGAAGAAGAAACACACCTGCACCGTTGTTGTGGGTCTGCTGTCTGTCTTCCTTGTGTGTCTGTCTGTTCGTCTTCTCTCCACTAGAGGACGTCCTTGAGGAACCAGGTCCTGAGGCTTGGCCATACTCTCCTTCCGTTTGCTGTCACGGCTGCTACCACTTCCATTATCAACCATCACAGCTGCTACCCATTTCCATTATCACCATCTCAGTATATCTACCCGGGCTGACCACCTCTTCAGCGCCAGATTGTAGATCACCTTCCATGTGGTAACTAGGCCAGTCAACCTGCGTACTTTGCTTCCCAGCAATTCAGTTTTGACTTACCGTGTTCTCCTTTTGTTTGTCACAGTTCCATGTTCCTGTCCGTCGTGAATTATTGCAGCCGTTCCAGACCTTCCCCGTTTTCATCCTCATCTACATCCTCACCGCCTGTGCTTCGTATTATGTATTTTTGTCTGGATTAAACCCTTTCTTTATTTTTTCACACGCTCGTGTCAGTTTCTGTGTTTGGGTCCACACCGACTCGTAACAACCGCAGGCTTTAGAAGAAAAACACACTGCACCGCAGGCTTTAGAAGAAAAACACACCTGCACCGCGGCCTTTAGAAGAAAAACACACCTGCACCGCGGCCTTTAGAAGAAAAACACACCTGCACTTCGGCCTTTAGAAGAAAAAACACACCTGCACCGCGGCCTTTAGAAGAAAAACACACCTGCACCGCGGCCTTTAGAAGAAAAACACACCTGCACTGCGGGCTTTAGAAGAAGAAACACACCTGCACCGCGCCTTTAGAAGAAAAACACACCTGCACCGCGGGCTTTAGAAGAAAAACACACCTGCACCGCGGGCTTTAGAAGAAGAAACACACCTGCACCGCGGGCTTTAGAAGAAAAACACACCTGCACCGCGGGCTTTAGAAGAAGAAACACACCTGCACCGCGGGCTTTAGAAGAAAAAACACACCTGCACCACGGGCTTTAGAAGAAACACACCTGCACCGCGGGCTTTAGAAGAAAAAACACACCTGCACCGCGGGCTTTAGAAGAAAAACACACCTGCACCGCGGGCTTTAGGAGAAAAACACACCTGCACCGCGGGCTTTGGAAGAAGAAACACACCTGCACCGCGGGCTTTAGAAGAAGAAACACACCTGCACCGCGGGCTTTAGAAGAAGAAACACACCTGCACCGCGGGCTTTAGAAGAAGAAACACACCTGCACCGCAGGCTTTAGAAGAAGAAACACACCTGCACCGCGGGCTTTAGAAGAAGAAACACACCTGCACCGGGCTTTAGAAGAAAAACACACCTGCACCGCGGCTTTAGAAGAAGAAACACACCTGCACTGCGGGCTTTAGAAGAAGAAACACACCTGCACCGCGGGCTTTAGAAGAAGAAACACACCTGCACCGCGGGCTTTAGAAGAAAAACACACCTGCACCGCGGGCTTTAGAAGAAAAACACACCTGCACCGCGGGCTTTAGAAGAAGAAACACACCTGCACCGCGGGCTTTAGAAGAAGAAACACACCTGCACCGCGGGCTTTAGAAGAAGAAACACACCTGCACCGCGGGCTTTAGAAGAAAAACACACTGCACCGCGGGCTTTAGAAGAAGAAACACACCTGCACCGCGGGCTTTAGAAGAAAAACACACTGCACCGCGGGCTTTAGAAGAAGAAACACACCTGCACCGCGGCTTTAGAAGAAAAACACACTGCACCGCGGCTTTAGAAGAAGAAACACACCTGCACCGCGGGCTTTAGAAGAAAAACACACCTGCACCGCGGCTTTAGAAGAAAAACACACCTGCACCGCGGGCTTTAGAAGAAGAAACACACCTGCACCGCGGCTTTAGAAGAAGAAACACACCTGCACCGCGGGCTTTAGAAGAAGAAACACACCTGCACCGCGGGCTTTAGAAGAAAAACACACTGCACCGCGGGCTTTAGAAGAAAAACACACTGCACCGCGGGCTTTAGAAGAAAAACACACTGCACCGCGGGCTTTAGAAGAAAAACACACCTGCACCGCAGGCTTTAGAAGAAAAACACACCTGCACCGCGGGCTTTAGAAGAAAAACACACCTGCACCGCAGGCTTTAGAAGAAAAACCAGCTACAGAGCGGAGTCGGGATGCAGAGGCTCCGTCAGAAGAGCAGTGAAATACACGAGTCACTATTTTTCCTACTGTACTTTGTATTTTTTTCATAATCATTTTTCATTTTCTCCCGTTCCAATGACTCTGGTCGCGGGGCGGTGGGGGGGGTGGTGCTGATCTCCGCAATTTGAAGCTTTCAGTTCGTATTGATGATTAAAATTATTATTTTACAGTACAGTAGTTATTTGTAAAAAAATCGTTTATACAGTACTTTTATTTGTTAAACAAATGCTTGGGCCTCTAAAAAGGTTTTGTTCTTTGGTTTCATGTATTATGGAGTATTTCATCGTATAATAATTGTAAAAAAAATAAATGTTACTACTTCACGGATTTCGCCTCACGGGTTCTTTTTGGAACGTAACCCCCGTGAAAAACGAGGGTTCACTGTATATATATATACGTTCCTATTGGCCAGTTGGACGGGGCCACGTTTTTATTGGCCAGTCTTAAGCCTTAGTGTCCTCCCGGTCTGGTATCTTAGTGTCCTCCCGGTCTGGTGTCTTAGTGTCCTCCCGGTCTGGTGTCTTAGTGTCCTCCCGGTCTTGTGTCTTAGTGTCCTCCTGGTCTGGTGTCTTAGTGTCCTCCCGGTCTTGTGTCTTAGTGTCCTCCCGGTCTTGTGTCTTAGTGTCCTCCCGGTCTGGTGTCTTAGTGTCCTCCCGGTCTGGTGTCTTAGTGTCCTCCCGGTCTTGTGTCTTAGTGTCCTCCTGGTCTGGTGTCTTAGTGTCCTCCCGGTCTTGTGTCTTAGTGTCCTCCCGGTCTTGTGTCTTAGTGTCCTCCCGGTCTGGTGTGGTAGTCTCTGTCTTGTATTCCCCTGTGAGTGTCTGTATGTTCTGTTTCCTGTTTTATTTTGAAGGTTGGTCTCTGTCTCGTCTTGTCTCTAGTTTTACTTCCTGTCTGTGTGATTGCCCCGCCCTAATGTGATTCACCTGATGTATCACCTGTTCCTCGTTACCTCGTTACCTCGTTACCTCATTACCTCGATTGCTGGCCTCTTTACCTGCACTGTACCACCACCAACCACTCCAGGTGCTGGTCCAGCACTAGCAGCCCCCCCCACTCTGCAATAAATATGAAATGTTAAATCTGGTGTGTGTGTGTGTGTGTGTGTGTGTGTGTTTGTGTGTCTCTACAGGGCTGAGTGCTGTCTCATCAGCTGCTGGACGTCAGTACTATTTTGTGTATGACAGGAAGAACTTTACTGAAGCCCAAAGATACTGCAGAGAGAAACACACAGACCTGGTCTCTGTAGACAACATGGAGGTTATGAAGATCCTGAACAACACCGCAGATCTAGACCACATGTTCTACTCCAAGAACAGCTACGTGAGTTCACCTTTCTCCTTCAAGTCTAAGTCTTTCTGACAGGAGGGCTGAAACCCTCCAGAGGAACCAAGAACTACATGTAGACCAGGAAAAAGTTCAATATTCATCTTTGAAATGTAGTAGAAGTCTAAAGAGTTTGAGTTTAACCTTCAGCAGACAGTAAAACAAAACTAAAACATCCCAAAACAGTTTCTATAACAGCAGAGATCTATGTTGTCGAGACTCTGATGGAGTTCTTAAAGGAGGGAAACAGAATGAAGGTGTAGTAGAGGATCAGACTGGTATCGAGACAGGAGATGGAAGGATTAGGTCAACATCTGGTCCCCAACAAAAAGCTACAGCAGAGTCTAATTCTTTATCCCTCAACCAGAGAGCCTGGATAGGACTGTCCCGGGACAGCTGGAGGTGGTCCCTGTCAGACCCAAGTTTCTACAAACCCGGGGAGACGGAGTTCAGACTATGGGGGCCAGGAGAACCAAACGTTGGACACAGTGGAAAGCTCTGCACAGGGATGCCATCAAATGGACTCTGGTACGAATACAGTTGTGAATCCCAACTGTATCCAGTCTGTGCAGAAGTCAGAGGTGAGAGTATTAACTAGTGAAGTTTCCTTCTCTGCTTCTCGTTGCCTCTTTGTTTTCATTACTCCGGTCTCCGTAGTAACAGTCACTCCGGTCTCCGTAGTAACTGTCACTCCGGTCTCCGTAGTAACCGTCACTCCGGTCTCCGTAGTAACAGTCACTCCGGTCTCCGTAGTAACGTCACTCGGTCTCGTAGTAACAGTCACTCCGGTCTCCGTAGTAACGGTCACTCCGTAGTAACAGTCACTCCGGTCTCCGTAGTAACAGTCACTCCGGTCTCCGTAGTAACAGTCACTCCGGTCTCCGTAGTAACAGTCACTCCGACTAACAGCAGCTTCCAGCCAGTTGGTGCCATTCAAAGAGCTTTCCAGCTGACTGAGATAATAAGATGGCAGAATGAGAGGGGACCAGCTCAGTGGGGCCTCAGCACCCCCCCAGAGGAAGACCTCTGATATTATAGAGATTGGACTCGTGCATGTTCACGTGCACACATCTTACAATATAAACACATATGTGTGTTTAATAACCCCGTGGAAATATTAATATGCAGATATACATATAATCAAAACAATATGAAACAATATAATCTTGATTTATAGATTTGAGGACATTTCTTATTAAAGTGGAGAGACTGTTAGTTAGTTTATTGATGTGGTTCTTTATATCTCAGTGGATTTATTGTAGATATTATAAAGACTTGAATCCCAGATGTGGATGGATGGAGGTCTGATGTTCTGCTGCCTCTACACTTCTCTCTGCTCCATTTTCAGGCTCAAATGTGACTTTTGTCCTCGTCCACTCCACTATGACATGGACTAGAGCCCAGAACTACTGCAGAGACCACCACACAGACCTGGCCAGTGTGAGGGACATGACAGAGAACCAGAAGATACAGGAAATGCTAGTTGGAATAGGTTATTTGTGGATCGGCCTCTTCAGGGACTCCTGGAAGTGGTCTGATGGAAGTTCGTCCTCCTTCAGCTTCTGGAAGACCGGACAACCTGATTACAAGAACGGGAGCCAGATCTGCGTGGCTGCAGACTTCAGCCAATCAGGAGCCTGGGAGGACTGGCCATGTGACATGGAGAGAGCGTTCATTTGCTACGGTCCAGGTGAGTGGTACGGTCCAGGAGAGTGGTACGGTCCAGGTGAGTGGTATACGGTCCAGGTGAGTGGTATGGTCCAGGTGAGTGGTACGGTCCAGGAGAGTGGTACGGTCCAGGTGAGTGGTATATGGTCCAGGTGAGTGGTACGGTCCAGGTGAGTGGTATACGGTCTAGGAGAGTGGTACGGTCCAGGTGAGTGGTATACGGTCCAGGTGAGTGGTACAGTCCAGGTGAGTGGTACGGTCCAGGTGAGTGGTACGGTCCAGGTGAGTGGTACGGTCCAGGAGAGTGGTTCTCAATTCAGATTTATTTATCTGACTGTTCACAATTTTTTTTTTTATGTGGAACACATCAGACATCTATCTATCTATCTATCTATCTAAGCAGAAATAAATGTGATGGAGGTGTTACATCACGTCCCCCCCACCCCCCCAGACCGCTCTATAATCTACAGATTGAGCGGGTCTAGACCGCTCTATGATCTACAGATAGAGCGGGTCTAGACCGCTCTATAATCTACAGACAGAGCAGGTCTAGACCACTGTATAATCTACAGATAGAGCAGGTCTAGACCGCTCTATAATCTACAGATAGAGCAGGTCTAGACCGCTCTATAATGTACAGATAGAGCAGGTCTAGACCGCTCTATAATGTACAGATAGAGCAGGTCTAGACCGCTCTATAATTTACAGATAGAGCAGGTCTACACCGCTCTATAATCTACAGATAGAGCAGGTCTAGACCACTCTATAATTTACAGATAGAGCAGGTCTAGACCGCTCTATAATCTACAGATAGAGCAGGTCTAGACCGCTCTATAATTTACAGATAGAGCAGGTCTACACCGCTCTATAATCTACAGATAGAGCAGGTCTAGACTGCTCTATAATCTACAGATAGAGCAGGTCTAGACCACCAGGGCCCCTCGGTCCAGTGGGTCTGCTTCCTTGTATGCAGGTCCATTACTCCTTGTTAAATAACTCATTGGGCTGTTATTGTATGTTCCAACTTTTAAAACCATGATCTGCGTTGATGTTCTCCAGAAACCTTCATCCGCTGATATGGAGCTGGATATTTTGTGATGTAAAGTCATGTTTGAACTCATAAAGTTTCTTTGATCTTTCCAAAGTGGTTCCTGTTACAAAGAAAGTGATGAAAGTGAAGTTTGAGAAGAAGGAGAACGTGGATCTGAATAACCCTGCTGTGATGGAGGCCATGTTGAAGCAGGTACATCATGTTTTCTACTGTTTTACCTTCATGAAGAACCAATCTAATAAGATAAGTTTGGTGTCTCAGCTCCAACAGAAGCTGAGGGACCAGGGGCTGGACCACAACATCAAGCTGAGCTGGAGGAAGCAGGCCAATGGACAAGTCTTCCACAAGGAAGACCAGAAGACCAACAAGAGGAGGAGGAAGAGGGACGAGCTGTAATGTCTGGTGGAGATATGCTGCTCTATACACGCTAAAAGTAGTGATTATTTACATGGAGTCTGGTGGAGATATGCTGCTCTATACACGCTAAAAGTAGTGATTATTTACATGGAGTCTGGTGGAGATATGCTGCTCTATACACACTAAAAGTAGTGATTATTTACATGGAGTCTGGTGGAGATATGCTGCTCTATACACGCTAAAAGTAGTGATTATTTACATGGAGTCTGGTGGAGATATGCTGCTCTATACACGCTAAAAGTAGTGATTATTTACATGGAGTCTGGTGGAGATATGCTGCTCTATACACGCTAAAAGTAGTGATTATTTACATGGAGTCTGGTGGAGATATGCTGCTCTATACACACTAAAAGTAGTGATTATTTACATGGAGTCTGGTGGGTTTGGTCATTTTGATAATCAATTCATCTTTTTACAGCTTCTTCAACGTGAAGATTAGATGCTTTTCTTGTTATATTTGATCATATCTTAATATATTATATGGAGATTAGATGCTTTTCTTGTTATATTTGATCATATCTTAATATATTATATGGAGATTAGATGCTTTTCTTGTTATATTTGATCATTAACTTGTGTGAATGCTGATAATTAATTATCTGTCTCTTAGCAACAAGACCAGCTCTTCTTCTGAAACCGTTTGATTATCTACACAAATAATAAAATTCTTCTTATTCCAGACATCTGATTTCATCTGGAATCATTTCACCTGTCTGCCTGTCTGTCTGCCTGTCTGCCTGTCTGTCTGTCTCTCTCTCTCTCTCTCTCTCTCTCTCTCTCTCTCTCTGTGAGGAGTGTGTGTGAGCTGTGGAGAGTTGTATTTTTCTTACTTTTCTTTTCTCTTGTTTTTCTTATATTTTTCATTGATTTAGGTTGTTTATGGTGTAGGTCACATTAGTTTTAATTTGTGGTTCTTTATGTTGGTAGTCTGGGTTTTTGGTGGTTTTGTCTCCTGCCGGCGTCTCTCCGGTCGGTGTGTGCGGCCGCCATGGTGAATGGAGAGGGGTTCTCCATGCTCACCAGGAAGCACGGCATCAAGGTCAGGCCCAGCTTCCCGTGTAGCGTGGAGGACATTGGGTTAGCCATGGGGGGCTGGTCGGATGAACGGCGCCGTGGTCGTGTTCCTGGACCGGGAGGAGAAGGTGAACCGGGTCATCGAGGCGGGCCTCACCGTGTGCCAAATGTTTGTGCAGGTGCTGCCGCTTGCACAACCGGCCACGAAGGTGGTCCTGTCGAACGCCCCCCCCCCGTTCAGTAGAGAGTTGTCCAGACACGGGAGGATAGTTTCTCCCGTTAAAAAGATCCTGTCTGGCTTTAAGTCTCCGCTACTGAAGCACGTGGTGTCCCACCGGGGACAGCTAAGTCTCCGTTACTGAAGCACGTGGTGTCCCACCGGGGACAGCTAAGTCTCCGTTACTGAAGCACATGGTGTCCCACCGGGGACAGCTAAGTCTCCGCTACTGAAGCACGTGGTGTCCCACCGGAGACAGCTCTATATGATACTGAACCATCGGAACGAGGAGCTCAACCTCCGCTTCCATGTTAAAGTAGATGATTATGAATACGTGATTTTTGCTTCTTCGTCGGGGATGAAATGTTTTGGTTGTGGGGAGGAGGGCCACACGGTGAGGGCCTGCCCGAGGCGGGGTGGTGCGGATCCTCCCGGTCCAGGAGGGGCGGCCGGGGCGGGGTCGCCTGTTGCTCCCCCTGTTTGGCGGTCCGCTGCCGGGACGGCGGACCCCACACTATTGGGGGCTGCCCTCGGTGCCGGCTGCTGCACAGTGGCGTGGGGTGCCGTGTCTGACCAGATGCACCGGGTGAGTACTGTCGATACGCAGGGTGCTGGTGTGGATGTTGTGGGGGAGGATGTGACTGATGCTGTGTGTGGAACTGTGGGGGGGCAGTGGGTGAGGGGGCTGCCGTTGACAGAGTTACACTTCCAGGTGATAGTGTGTCTAAGGGTCTGACGGGTGAGATTAGGGAGGGACTGTCAGGAGAGGCTGGGGTGATAAGGGACATACAGGAGGGACGGTCAGGGGAGGCTGGGGTGATAAGGGACATGCAGGAGGGACAGTCAGGGGAGGCTGGGGTGATAAGGGACATGCAGGAGGGACTGTCAGGGGAGGCTGGGGTGATAAGGGACATGCAGGAGGGGCAGTCAGGGGGGGCTGGGGTGATAAGGGACATGCAGGAGGGACAGTCAGGGGAGGCTGGGGTGATAAGGGACATGCAGGAGGGACAGTCAGGAGAGGCTGGGGTGATAAGGGACATGCAGGAGGGACAGTCAGGGGAGCCGGAGATGGACGCAGGAGGGACAGTATTTATGGAACTTTAAGACTGAAACACATTGATGTTTTATTTTTACAGGTTTTATGGTTTTAGTGATCAATGTGTTGATTTCCAATATAAAACCTAAAAGTGCTTTTTGGCATTTTAATGCAACTCTGTTGAGTGATGTTAATTTTAAGAGTGTGTTCAGGTTTTTCTGGAGTATTTATGTGACCAGGAGACCAGGTTTTACCTCTCTGAGGCAGTGGTGGGATCACGACAGCTCGGTCAGCGATACACTCTCAATGTCTCGCGGGACATCGCCGGGTCGATGAGGGATCTGGAGATTGAGATTGTGGAATTGCAAAGTTTGGTAGATTCCACTGGAAGTCAAGGTCATGTTGAAGATCTCCAAAAAGGTCTGCCCTTAAGGACCTACTAGGCACCAGGGTTCAGGGGGCATTGGTTCGGTCCCAGGTTTCAGAATGTGGCGCTGATGGACGCTCCGACTGGTTTCTTCTTTGGTCTGGAGAAGAAGAATGGGCAGAGCAGAGCTATTCATGCTCTGCTCTGCTACTGGACGGGAAC
>JABXJD010000382.1:412500-415000 GCA_013375575.1 Percina caprodes
AGACGCAGACGCAGACGGAGACGGAGACGCAGCTGCAGACGGAGACGGATGAGGATGGACAGACTTCTTCTGAGTATTGTCATGGCTGGGGCCGTAAGTATATATCTATATATATATATATATATATATATATATATATATATATATATATATATATATATATATATATATATATATATATATATATATATATATATTTATATATATGGTCGTCTCTTTAGCGTCATATAACACACTTGGTCTTCGTCCTGTGGTGTTCAGAGTGTAACTTCCTTTAACAGATTAATATAATGTATAGTATAACATATTAAATCTGCTGTGTGTGTGTGTGTGTGTGTGTCTCTGTGTGTGTGTGTGTGTGTGTGTGTGTGTGTGTGTGTGTGTGTGTGTGTGTGTGTGTGTGTGTGTGTGTGTCTGTGTGTGTGTGTCTGTGTGTGTGTGTGTGTGTGTGTGTGTGTGTCTGTCAGCTGAGTGCTGTCTCATCAGCTGCTGGACGTCAGTACTATTTTGTGTATGACAGGAAGAACTTTACTGAAGCCCAAAGATACTGCAGAGAGAAACACACAGACCTGGTCTCTGTAGACCACATGGAGGTTATGAAGATCCTGAACAACACCGCAGATCTAGACCACATGTTCTACTCCAAGAACAGCTATGTGAGTTCACCTTTCTCCTTCAGGTCTAAGTCTTTCTGACAGGAGGGATGAAACCCTCCAGAGGAACTAAGAACTACATGTAGACCAGGAAAAAGTTCAATATTCTTGAATTCTAATTCTTTATCCCTCAACCAGAGAGCCTGGATAGGACTGTACGATGACCATGTCCCCAACACCTGGTGGTGGTCCCTGTCAGACCCAAGTTTCTACAAACCCGGGGAGACGAACTTCAGGCGATGGGATTCAGGAGAACCAGACGCTGAACACAATGTAAAAGCCTGCACAGGGATGGATCATAATGGACTCTGGATCGACTACAGCTGTGACACCCAACTGTATCCAGTCTGTGCAGAAGTCAGAGGTGAGAGTATTAACTAGTGAAGTTTCCCTTCTCTGCTTCTCGTTGCCTCTTTGTTTTCATTAAAGTGGAGAGACTGTTAGTTAGTTTATTGATGTGGTTCTTTATATCTCAGTGGATTTATTGTAGATATTATAAAGACTTGAATCCCAGATGTGGATGGATGGAGGTCTGATGTTCTGCTGCCTCTACACTTCTCTCTGCTCCATTTTCAGGCTCAAATGTGACTTTTGTCCTCGTCCGCTCCAGTATGACATGGACTAGAGCCCAGAACTACTGCAGAGACCACCACACAGACCTGGCCAGTGTGAGGGACATGACAGAGAACCAGAAGATACAGGGGATGCTAGGTCGGAAAGGTTTATACTGGATCGGCCTCTTCAGGGACTCCTGGAAGTGGTCTGATGGAAGTTCCTCCTCATTCAGTTTCTGGAAGACCGGACCACCTGATAACAAGAACGGAAACCAGATCTGCGTGGCTGCAGACTTCAGCCAATCAGGAGCCTGGGAGGGCTGGCCCTGTGACATGGAGAGAGCGTTCATTTGCTACGGTCAAAGTGAGTGGTACGGTCCAGGTGACTGGTACGGTCCAGGTGAGTGGTACGGTCCAGGTGAGTGGTACGGTCCAGGTGACTGGTACGGTCCAGGTGAGTGGTACGGTCCAGGTGACTGGTACGGTCCAGGTGAGTGGTACGGTCCAGGAGAGTGCTACGGTCCAGGAGAGTGGTTCGGTCCAGGTGAGTGGTACGGTCCAGGTGACTGGTACGGTCCAGGAGAGTGGTAAGGTCCAGGAGAGTGGTAAGGTCCAGGAGAGTGGTACGGTCCAGGAGAGTGGTTCGGTCCAGGTGAGTGGTACGGTCCAGGAGAGTGGTAAGGTCCAGGAGAGTGGTACGGTCCAGGAGAGTGGTACGGTCCAGGAGAGTGGTTCTCAATTCAGATTTTTTTAACTGACTGTTAAATTTTTTTTTTTTATGTGGAACACATCAGACATATATATAGATATATATATATATATATATATATATATATATATATATATATATATATATATCTAAGCAGAAATAAATGTGATGGAGGTGTTACATCACGTCCCCCCCCCAGCTCCCCCGATGATGGATGCAGCGTCCTGTGATCCTGTAGGGGCCTTGGTCCTAGACCACAGTCCTAGTCCGCTCTATAATCTACAGATAGAGAAGGTCTAGACCGCTCTATAATCTACAGATCGAGCAGGTCTAGACCGCTCTATAATCTACAGATCGAGCAGGTCTAGACCGCTCTATAATCTACAGATCGAGCAGGTCTAGACCGCTCTATAATCTACAGATAGAGCAGGTCTAGACCGCTCTATAATCTACAGATAGAGGTGGTCTAGACCGCTCTATAATCTACAGATAGAGCAGGTCTAGACCGCTCTATAATTTACAGATAGAGCAGGTCTAGACCACTCTATAATCTACAGATAGAGCAGGTCTAGACCGCTCTATAG
>JABXJD010000382.1:420000-427500 GCA_013375575.1 Percina caprodes
CAGATAGTACATTATGCCCTCAGATAGTACATTATACTCTCAGATAGTACATTATACTCTCAGATAGTACATTATACTCTCAGATAGTACATTATGCCCTCAGATAGTACATTATACTCTCAGATAGTACATTATACTCTCAGATAGTACATTATACTCTCAGATAGTACATTATACTCTCAGATAGTACATTATACTCTCAGATAGTACATTATACTCTGTGTGTGTGTGTGTGTGTGTGTGTGTGTAGCGAGGACGACGGCGGTGGGGGGGCGGGCGTGGTGGCCTACTACCAGTCCGAGTTCGACGTCCACGTCCGTCAGCAGGATTCGCTGGACGAAGCCGTGAAGTCTCTGCAGCCGGCGGCAGGAAGTCACGGTCGCCATGGACGCGTCCTGCTGAGACCCTCGGACGCTCTCGCCGTCAACAACGTCCTCTCTCAAGGTCATCCATTCATCCATTCATGCACTCATCCATTCATGCACTCATCCATTCATTCATCCATTCATTCATTCATCATTTCATGCATTCATCCATCCATTCATTCCTCCATTCATGCACTCATCCATTCATTCATCCATCATTTCATGCATTCATCCATCCATTCATTCCTCCATTCATGCACTCATCTATTCATTCATCCATTCATTCATTCATCCATTCATGCATTCATTCATTCATCCATCATTTCATTCATCCATCCATTCATCCTTTCATGCATTCATCCATTTATTCATCCATTCATTCATCCATCATTTAATTCATTCATCCATTCATGCATTCATGCATTCATCCATCCATTCATCCATTCATTCATTCATTCATTCATTCATCCATTCATGCATTAATTCATCCATTATTTCATCCATTCATTCATTCATTCATTCATGCATTCATTCATTCATTCATTCATTCATCCATTCATGCATTCATTCATCCATCATTTCATGCATTCATTCATTCATTTACATTATCTTTCCTTATACAGGAAAGTTGAAAGTAACATTACATTAGATTGTGAAGGTTCTGGTTCCAGCAGGTTCCTGTCCTGCAGGAACGTAGAACCCTGAATGAGGGTACAGCACGTCGGGACAGACGTGTACAGGACATCGTTATGGACGAGACAGATTAAGACAAATTTCAGACGCTCAGAGACGCCACAGACAGCAGAACCCATCAGAACTTATCAGAACTCATCAGAACTTATCAGAACTCATCAGAACCCATCAGAACTCATCAGAACTTATCAGAATCCATCAGAACTCATCAGAACTCATCAGAACTCATGTTAATTTCTTCTTATTTCTTGCATTATTTGGTGAAGCTTGTTGGTTAATTGTTACGTTGTGTCTGGCGTCCGATGGAGGCCGTAACCATGACGACTGCCTCCCCCGACCCGTGGAACTAACCCTTCCTGTTGTTTCTCGTTGTGTCTGCAGCCATCGACCCGCGCATGACCAGGAACACGTTGTTCGGTGAGACAAACCAACCCGACCCCCCCTCAGAGTAAAGTTGGCACGTTCCAAGATGGCCGCTCTGCTTCCTGCTCTGTGAAGCCACTTCCTGTTTCCTCATGTGGAGACTTCTTGGTTCTGTCTTTTGATTTTTCTGCAACGTTTCTGTCACTTTTGGCTCTTTTATGTAACGTTTGGGGTGTTTTTTTGACTTTTCCATCACTGTTTGGGGCGTTTTTCTCAATGATTTGTGGTTCTTTTCAAGCTTTTTTGGTCCTTTTTTTTTTTTTTACTTTTGTCGCTTTGCCACAATAATTAATAGAGAAATAATATTTTTTTCCATCTACCTGCAAACTGGTGTTTGGCAGGAAGTCTTTTATTGTGAAAACCGTTGTGTCCTGTGTGTGTTTTCAGTGCAGAAGTCGTTTAACCTCCACGCCCGGGACTCGGGGGTGATCCAGTCCCCGGGGTTCCCCGACTCTTCCTACCCCCCCAACGTCTACCTGCAGTGGCGCCTGCGGGCCGACGCCGGCCACCGCGTCCGCCTGGACTTCCACACGCTGATCCTGGAGGACGACTGCCAGCAGGACTTCATCCAGATCTACGACTCTCTGGCCCCCATAGAGCAGCGCATCCTGACAGAGTGAGACACTAACCCTCTCTGGTCCCCATAGAGCACCACGTCCTCCCAGACCGAGACACTAACCCTCTCTGGCCCCATAGAGCACCACGTCCTCCCAGACCGAGACACTAACCCTCTCTGGCCCCCATAGACCACCACGTCCTCCCAGACCGAGACACTAACCCTGATATAGAGAAAGATGATCATATATCATCAGATATGATTCAGACAAGAGGAAAAATAAATGTGCATTTAAGGGGCGCCAGGGTAGCTCACCTGGAGGGGCGCTACCTCTGTCCTCGAGGCTGTGGCCCAGATTTGGTTCCAAGTCCTTCCCTCTTTCTCTCCCTTTTCAAGTCTAAGCTGTCCTATGAACACAAAAGGCCCAAAAATGGCAAATAAAACGGAATAAAATAAAAGCATATAATGTTTCTGTGGAAGTGAAACATGAACTCACCAGCCGCTTCTTTGGTGTTTCTGTCGCGTTCTCCGAGGGTTTTGGTCTCTTTTCACACCATTCTTAGCGTTTTTTCAAGGTATTCCTTGTAGTAACGTTCAGTCTTTATGTCCACAGACGTCTCAGCGCTTTGACTCTTTCTAAGCAGGTATTTAGACGGATCTGGTTGAGACTGGAGGGAAGTAAAGGTCTCCTCTGTTTGTGTCTCCGTCTGCAGACAGTGTGGCTACCCTCACCACTCTCTGTCCTTCCTGTCCTCTGGAAACGTCCTGCTGTTGACGCTGGTCACCAGCGAGGAGAAGAACTTCCCCGGCTTCAGAGCCAACTACTCCCAGATCCCTCTGACTCAACAAGGTACCACAACAACGACTACAAATACTGTATCTGAGGTCTCTTTTATATAGACCTTAGTGGTCCCTAATACTGTATCTGAAGTCTCTTTATATAGACCTTAGTGGTCCCTAATACTGTATCTGAAGTCTCTTTATATAGACCTTAGTGGTCCCCTAATACTGTATCTGAAGTCTCTTTCATATAGACCTTAGTGGTCCCTAAAACTGTATCTGAAGTCTCTTTTATATAGACCTTAGTGGTCCCTAATACTGTATCTGAAGTCTCTTTATATAGACCTTGGTGGTCCCTAATACTGTATCTGAAGTCTCTTTATATAGACCTTAGTGGTCCCCTAATACTGTATCTGAAGTCTCTTTATATATACCTTAGTGGTCCCCTAATACTGTATCTGAAGTCTCTTTATATAGACCTTAGTGGTCCCTAATACTGTATCTGAAGTCTCTTTATATAGACCTTAGTGGTCCCTAATACTGTATCTGAAGTCTCTTTATATAGACCTTGGTGGTCCCTAATACTGTATCTGAAGTCTCTTTATATAGACCTTAGTGGTCCCTAATACTGTATCTGAAGTCTCTTTATATAGACCTTAGTGGTCCCTAATACTGTATCTGAAGTCTCTTTATATAGACCTTAGTGGTCCCTAATACTGTATCTGAAGTCTCTTTATATAGACCTTAGTGGTCCCTAATACTGGATCTGAAGTCTCTTCTTTGTGTTGTAATTCTACTGTAACTGCTGGGATGTCTCTTCCAGAACAGAGTCCTGTCTCTGGGGACGTCCTGCTTGAATACTACAGGTTACCTTTAAAGATGGTTTCACTGCACCATGATCCACTAAATCACACCTGGTCCCAGATTATTGAAATCATTATTTTAATTTTTTATATTTTGCTGGAAACGAATGAAATAATCTCAGCAAAGACGCACGGGTGTCTTCATCTGAAAACTGGAACTAGATCAGAGGTTTCACAGTGTCTTCTGTTAGTTAGGACATGATTTCACTCAGTTAATGTCTCCTAAATGTCTCTCTAACGTGTCTCCTAAATGTCTCTCTAACATGTCTCCTATATGTCTCTCTAACGTGTCTCCTATGTGTCTCTCTACCATATCTCCTAAATGTCTCTACCGTGTCTCCTAAATGTCTCTCTAACGTATCTCTTAAACGACTCTCTACCATGTCTCCTAAATGTCTCTCAACTGTGTCTCCTAAATGTCTCTCTACCGTGTCCCCTAAATGTCTCTCTAATGTGTCCACTTAATGTCTCTCAACTGTGTCTCCTAAATGTCTCTTAACATGTCTCCTAAATATCTCTACCGTGTCTCCTAAATGTCTCTCTAACGTGTCTCCTTAATGTCCCTCTACCGTATCTCCTAAATGTTTCTAACGTGTCTCCTAGACGTCTCTCTACGTGTCTCCTAAATGTCTCTCTACGTGTCTCCTAAATGTCTCTTTAATGTCTCTCTGGCATATCTCCTAAATGTCTCTCTACGTGTCTCCTAAATGTCTCTCTACTTTGTCTCCTAAATGTCTCCTTAATGTCTCTCTACCGTATCTCCTAAATGTCTCTAACGTGTCTCCTAGATGTCTCTCTAACATGATTACTTAATGTCTCTACCGTGTCTCCTAAATGTCTCTCTACCTTGTCTCCTAAATGTCCCCACCGTGTCTGTCCCCTTGTCCAGAGTGTGGAGGTAAACTAATTGGAGATAAAGGATTCTTCTCTTCACCTTTCTTCCCGTCCAACTACCCTCCTAAAACCACGTGCATCTGGACCCTCGAGGTACGTTCATGTCCTACTGTCCCCATGAGACAACGTCCTCTTTCTTTACTCTGCCCCCGTCCGTCCACCCATCCGTCTTCTGTGATGATGTTTTATAATCTTATTATGTCCATTTTCTCTGTTTATCTTTGTCTCTCAGGCCCAAAAGGACAGGTTTGTGAAGGTCCAGTTCAACAAGTTCTTCTTGGGGAGATACAGCAGCGAGTGCAGCGGAGACTACGTGGACGTGGACGGTCACAGGTCAGCCATGTCTCTCCTTCAGCTCCGTCCTGATAACTTGGGGGGGGGGGGGTAACTGAAACGCCTGTCTTTAGGGGACTCGTTAGAGAGACATTAAGGAGACATGTTAGAGACATTAAGTAGACATGTTAGAGAGACATTTAGGAGACATGTTAGAGACATTTAGGAGACATGTTAGAGAGACATTTAGTAGACATGTTAGAGAGACATTTAGGAGACATGTTAGAGAGACATTTAGGAGACATGTTGGAGACATTTAGGAGACATGTTAGAGACATTAAGGAGACATGTTAGAGAGACATTAGGGAGACATGTTAGAGAGACATTTAAATCTGTACTTATACTTTTACCAGAGTAGTTTTTAACACAAGTATCTGTACTTCTACTTAAGTACTGGAAGTGAGTACTTCTTCCATCTCTGCCCATACTATACTCTACTACACTCATACTATTATCTACTATACTTATACTCTACTATACTCGTACTATTATCTACTATACTGTGTGTGTGTCTCTGTGTGTGTTTTGTGCGTCTCTGTGTGTGTTGTGTGTGTGTGTTTTGTGCGTCTGTGTGTGTGTTGTGTGTGTGTGTTTTGTGCGTCTGTGTGTGTCACAGACTATGCGGGACTAAACCCAGAAGCACCGTGGTTGCCAGGAGCAACGTGATGACCATCACGTTTGTCTCCGACTCGTCCTACGTGGACCAGGGCTTCACCGCCGAGTACGAGGCCTTCGTCCCCACCAACCGTAAGTTATCTGAACCGTATAGTTATTATTAATGTTGTTGTTGTTGTTGATGATGATGATGATGATGATGATGATGATGATGATGATATCCATGTTGTTGTCCAGCGTGTCCCGGGAGGTTCCAGTGCTCCAACAACCTCTGCATCAACAGCACGCTGCAGTGTGACGGCTGGAACGACTGCGGAGACGCCAGCGACGAGGACAAGTGCAGTGAGTCCTACACACACACACACACACACACACACACACACACACACACACACAGATACACACAGAGACACACACACACACACACACATAGAGACACACACACACACACACACACAGACACACACACACAGAGACACACACACACAGATACACACAGACACACAGAGACACACACACACACACACACACACACACACACACACACACACACACACACACACACACACACACACACACACACACACACACACACACACAGATACACACAGACACACAGACACACACACACACACACACATAGAGACACACACACACACACACACACACACACACACACTCAGAGACTATGTGATATCTGATTGGCTCTAAGAAGACGTAGTGATGTCATTCTGACGCTCCAGGACGTTAATCAACATTCATTTCTTTGTCTCTTTTTCCTCATCTCTGTGTCCTCTGTGTCCTGGTCTCTGTGTCCTCTGTGTCCTGGTCTCTGTGTCCTCTGTGTCCTGGTCTCTGTGTCCTCTGTGTCCTGGTCTCTGTGTCCTCTGTGTCCTGGTCTCTGTGTCCTGGTCTCTGTGTCCTCAGCGTGCGAGGCGACCCAGACCAGGTGTAAGAACGGCCGCTGTAAACCGAAGTTCTGGGAGTGCGACGGCTCCGACGACTGCGGAGACAACACTGACGAGGAGAACTGTGGTGAGATGGACTCCCTGTCCTGGTCCCTGTCCTGGTCCCTGAGACCCCCATGACCACAAAATCAAGTCTGCTGAAAGTCCTGCAGACACCAAGACATACCAGAGATGATGGTGCGTTCAGGGACGGTCTGGACCCGAGAGTCTCACTGTGTTTCTTTCTGTTCGTAGGGGGGTGCAGACCAGGAGAGTTCACCTGCAGAAACCAGCGCTGCGTCCCCGAGAAGATGAAGTGTAACGGGAGGGACGACTGCTCGGACGGCTCGGACGAGTCCACGTGTGAGAGATGTAAGAAACAGCTCGTCTAAACAAATACACAGATACACAGATACACAAATACACAGATACACAGATACACAGATACACAGATACACAAATACACAGATACACAGATACACAAATACACAGATACACAGATACACAAATACACAGATACACAGATACACAGATACACAGATACACAGATACACAGATACACAAATACACAGATACACAGATACACAAATACACACGTTAACACTAGAACGGCCATGACGGTCATTTTGACCGTTTTGAAATTTATATATGTAATAACTTTGCTGGATAAAAAAATACAATCCTGCTGATAACTGACTTTTCCTAAAAGGGTCTATATTTTCATTTAAAATAGTTTTTATATATTTGTTTCGCGGGGTTGAAGATGTATATTGGTTGCTTAGTTACTATCAGCGTCTCTGCCAAAGAAACGTCATAAGTGGTCTAGAGTAACAAGTGTGGGCATCACCGATGGGCCGAAGGTAAAGCCAGAGCAGGTAACGACGGTAAATACGGCGTGGATGGACTCCGGTCTGAATCAGAAGGCAGCGCCGGCTGTCGCTCCGGGGAGGGCTCGGTACACGGAGCTAGTGGCCGCTGGCTGCCTACGTGTTCATATAACTTTATACATCCTCCTCAAACTGGCGGGAATC
>JABXJD010000382.1:437500-442500 GCA_013375575.1 Percina caprodes
CAGCTGCTGTCTACGGTAAGAGGAGACCACAGTCATGCTAACGTCTGCGTCTGGTATCACGGGGCAGGATGAAGCAGAACTGAGAAAGACGAAGAAAATATAATATAGAGGAAGAAATGTGCTAACAGAAACATAAGGAACTTATTAGGAATAAGTTGGCATGAAGGAAATGAGCTGAGTCAGCTTCAGATATGCTGCTCTATACACGCTAAAAGTAGTGATTATTTACATGGAGTCTGGTGGAGATATGCTGCTCTATACACACAAAGTAGTGATTATTTACATGGAGTCTGGTGGAGATATGCTGCTCTATACACGCTAAGAGTAGTGATTATTTACATGGAGTCTGGTGGAGATATGCTGCTCTATACACACTAAAAGTAGTGATTATTTACATGGAGTCTGGTGGAGATATGCTGCTCTATACACGCTAAAAGTAGTGATTATTTACATGGAGTCTGGTGGAGATATGCTGCTCTATACACGCTAAAGGTAGTGATTATTTACATGGAGTCTGGTGGAGATATGCTGCTCTATACACACTAAAAGTAGTGATTATTTACATGGAGTCTGGTGGAGATATGCTGCTCTGTACACGCTAAAAGTAGTGATTATTTACATGGAGTCTGGTGGAGATATGCTGCTCTATACACACTAAAAGTAGTGATTATTTACATGGAGTCTGGTGGAGATATGCTGCTTATACACGCTAAAAGTAGTGATTATTTATATGGAGTCTGGTGGAGATATGCTGCTCTATACACACTAAAAGTAGTGATTATTTACATGGAGTCTGGTGGAGATATGCTGCTCTATACACGCTAAAAGTAGTGATTATTTACATGGAGTCTGGTGGAGATATGCTGCTCTATACACGCTAAAAGTAGTGATTATTTACATGGAGTCTGGTGGAGATATGCTGCTCTATACATGCTAAAAGTAGTGATTATTTACATGGAGTCTGGTGGAGATATGCTGCTCTATACACGCTAAAAGTAGTGATTATTTACATGGAGTCTGGTGGAGATATACTGCTCTATACACGCTAAAAGTAGTGATTATTTACATGGAGTCTGGTGGATATATGCTGCTCTATACACGCTAAAAGTAGTGATTATTTACATGGAGTCTGGTGGAGATATGCTGCTCTATACACGCTAAAAGTAGTGATTATTTACATGCAGTCTGGTGGAGATACCGCTTGTTTCTACCTGATGATGAACATCTGTCCTGTAGGGTAACATTACAGCTTGTTTCTCCCTGATGATGAACATCTGTCCTGTAGGGTAACATTACAGCTTGTTTCTACCTGATGATGAACATCTGTCCTGTAGGGTAACATTACAGCTTGTTTCTCCCTGATGATGAACATCTGTCCTGTAGGGTAACATTACAGCTTGTTTCTACCTGATGATGAACATCTGTCCTGTAGGGTAACATTACAGCTTGTTTCTCCCTGATGATGAACATCTGTCCTGTAGGGTAACATTACAGCTTGTTTCTCCCTGACCAGGCTGAATAAATCAGACTTTTCTTTATCAAAAGATGCAACTTCATGGTTTATTTTTTTGTGAAAATGCTTGAGTGGCAAAAACCCAAAAACCAAATCAGCACTTGTGGTTTTAAATGTGCCGTGTCAGGAACAGGAACTGCTGGTTTCATGCTGGTTCATGTTCAGACTGTCAGTCGATGCCAGCTGCTCTGCAGAGATGGAGAACAGACGCATCCATCTGGCTTCTGGACGTTTCTGGACCTACGTCGCAGTCGTTGCCGTTTTCATCCTGTTCGGCGGAAACTTCAACTGCACCTGCAGACCACAGGTCTTTGCCTGCCACGTGTACCTGGTCCTGCCGGTTGTCATAGTCTTCCTGTTGATTCTGTGGACCGACGGGTCGTTTCAGAGCGTCTGCAGACACCTGTGCTCAGGTGTGGCCCGACGCACACAAACACACACCTGCGGTCTCATGGGTTCCTTCTGCTATCACGTGATGAAGGCAGCGTTCATCGGGCTCCTGTGGATCGTCGTGGTTTTGGTGGACGGGGACTGGTTTGTGTGCTGTCAGAACGACGGCTCCAAGCAGCAGCAGCAGTTGGCCTGTAAATCCGTGGGGGGGCTCAGCGAAGAGGAGCGGGTCACCATCGCTGACCTGAGGAACCGGTCCAGGGTGAGCCTCTATATCTATATATATTATTGGGTTTCTAGACCTGCTCTTTATGGAAAGACCTGGGAGATAAATAACAGCCCAGAGTCCGGTCTAGACCTGCTCTTTATGGAAAGACCTGGGAGATAAATAACATCCCAGAGTCCGGTCTAGACCTGCTCTTTATGGAAAGACCTGGGAGATAAATAACATCCCAGAGTCCTGGTCTAGACCTGCTGTCTCTGTGTGTGTGTGTGTGTGTGTGTGTGTGTGTGTGTGTGTGTGTGTGTGTGTGTGTGTGTGTGTGTGTGTGTGTGTGTGTGTGAGTGTGTGTGTGTCTCTGTGTGTGTGTTTCTTTGTGCGTGTGTGTGTGTGTGTCTCTGTGTGTGTGTGTGTGTGTGTGTGTGTGTGTCTCTGTGTGTGTGTGTCTCTGTGCGTGTGTGTGTGTGTGTGTGTGTGTGTGTCTCTGTGTGTGTGTGTTTCTTTGTGCGTGTGTGTGTGTGTGTGATGAAGTGATGAAGATAAAGTTGATGATGAAGATGATGAAGATGAAGCGGTCTCTCCCTCAGGTTTGGGGCTCCTTTCTGCTGCTGGCCATCGTGGGGGTGCCGGCCCTGCTGGCGTCTCTCGGGTGGAGGAAGTCTTCCAGAAGGAACCTGTTGGAGCAGCTGATGCTGGAGGAGGAGGACAAGGTCCTGGAGGACGTCCTGAGGACATCAGCCAGGGAGACGCTGAGCAGGGAGATCAAGGACAAGGTCCTGGAGGACGTCCTGAGGACATCAGCCAGGGAGACGCTGAGCAGGGACATCAAGGACAAGGTCCTGGAGGACGTCCTGAGGACATCAGCCAGGGAGACGCTGAGCAGGGACATCAAGGACAGAGGACGCAGGAACCGCTGGGAGGAGGGTTCTGATGTGGTTGCAGATCTGATTCCCTCTGAGGAGAACTCACCTGGACCACAGCGGACATGAGACCAGGTGAGTTACAGCAGGTAAGCGATTAAAATACACACAGGTACACACACTAATACACACTAAAATACACACAGGTACACACACTAATACACACTAAAATACACACAGGTACACACACTAATACACACTAAAATACACACAGGTACACACACTAATACACACTAAAATACACACAGGTACACACACTAATACACACTAAAATACACACAGGTACACACACTAATACACACTAAAATACACACAGGTACACACACTAATACACACTAAAATACACACAGGTACACACACTAATACACACTAAAATACACACAGGTACACACACTAATACACACTAAAATACACACAGGTACACACACTAATACACACTAAAATACACACAGGTACACACACTAATACACACTAAAATACACACAGGTACACACACTAATACACACTAAAATACACACAGGTACACACACTAATACACACTAAAATACACACAGGTACACACACTAATACACGTATTCTGTGAGATTGAGCAGGCTGCAGTTCCTCCAGAGGACACTAGAGGGCGCTGCTGTACCTTATATTATATTATATTATATTATATTATATTATATTATATTAGATTAGATTAGATTAGATTAGATTAGATTAGATTAGATTATTAGATTAGATTAGATTAGACTTTATTTATTTATTAACGGAGAAATGTTCTTATTACAGCAGCAGCATTTTCTTCAATAAAGCAAAAAACAAAAACACACAAACAAGTAAACACACAAGAAATACAGACAAACAATAGACAATAATTATATGGTAGACTGGAAGTAAGCAAAATGGCGTCAAATAAAGGTATTTTAAAGGTTTTAAAGGTATTTTAATTATTTATTTGCGGTGTAAGTGACGTTAAAATTAAATTGAATGTGTAATAAAACGAGTCGGTAGCACAATATAAATTATATTCACCTGTGACCATAAATATTGAAAAGTAAGTACTTGTAATAAAATAATATAAATACCGATAATAAAGATAAACAGAGAGTGGGTGGAGCAGATGGAGAACAGTAAGAGAAACTACAACAATATCAGGTGGTGCAGGTGGTGTAGAGTCTGACAGAGACCGGGATGAAGGACCTGCAGTACCTCTCCTTCTTACACCGGGGGGGTATCAGTCTGCTGCTGAAGGAGCTGCTCAGGGACCCCACAGTGGTCCAGAGGACAGTCCAGGACAGAGCTCACTCTCCTGATCAGTCTATTGAGTCTGCTCCTGTCCCGGTCCGAGCTGCCCCCCCTTCAGCAGACCACAGCGTACAGGATGGCAGAGGCCACCACAGAGTCATAGAAAGTCCTGAGGAGAGTCCTGCACACTCCAAAGGACCTGAGTCTCCTCAGCAGATGGAGGACTCTGGCCCTTCTTGTAGAGGTCATGGGTGTTATCAGTCCAGTTCAGTTTATTGTTCAGGTGACCCCCCAGGACTCTGGAGCTCTCCACTACCTCGATGTCCGATCCCTGGATGCTCACCGGTGAGAAAGGGGATGTTTTCCTCCTGAAGTCAACGATCATCTCCTTTGTCTTGCTGGTGTTAAGCTGAACGTGGTTGAGATCACACCAGCTGACAAAGTCCTTGATAACAGACCTGTGGTCCAGATCGTTCCCCTCAGAAACACAACCAACAACGGCTGTGTCATCGGAGAACTTCTGGATGTGGCAGTGGGTGGTGTTGTGCGTGAAGTCAGAGGTGTAGAGGGTGAAAACGAAGGGGGACAGCACCGTACCCTGAGGGGTACCTGTGCTGCAGAGCACCACATCAGACACACAGTGATGGAGCCTCACATACTGTGGTCTGTTGGTGAGGTAGTCTGTAGTCTATGCAGCCAGGTGTTGGTCCCATGCAGCCAGGTG